>WNWU01000047.1:8090179-8103185 GCA_012654045.1 Ptyas mucosa | reverse complement strand
CTCCTGTTTTCGGACTGCTGTATTGGTAGGAGCTGGAGTGTGTGACAGGAGCTTATCCCACCCCATAACAGCAACGGGTCTCAAACATGAGGCTGTTGATAGTCACCCAGTTTTCTTTCTTGTGAGCCACCGTTCACACAAGCACTCTGTCAGGGTTCCAACTAATACATCCATAGTAAATAGAACTCCGAGGCAGGTGAATTTCTCAAAGAACAATTTTATTGAGTATATCATATTGGCGCAGACTGGTGAAAACTGACTCTGAATGTTCTCGCGGTTTTCACCGAATTAAAAGTAAAAGTTTCCCCCCTTTCCCAAACAATCAGTCACATGGTCCAATCAAGGTACCGTCCGGTTGCCTGGTAACTTCACTCCTCCTCTCTCCATCCATTTGTGGGAATGTCCTTGGTTCCCAGGAGAAAGTATTTTGTTTTGATTAGAAACCTCAGCTATCTCTATTCCCCCCTCCCTATCCCCTCAGCTCCGGTGTGGCAACACCAAAGCCTCAAAATGGCCTCGGTCGGGTCAGTTTCAGGGTTGACACACTCCTCTACCAAACCATTAGATCAGGTGGGCAACTATGACCCCTTGATTACCTCTGCTAGTTCAGGAATTCTGAAAAGTGACATCCACAGCAGCGGTGGGTTGCTCCCGATTCTGTCCAATTCTTTAGAATTGGTAGTAAAAGTGGTGGGAGGCTCCGCCCACCCGCCCGGATGTCATAATTGATGATCTGCACATGCGCACATGCACTCCCGTTGTGAACCGGTAGTAAAGGTAAGTAGAACCAACCCCTGGTCCACAAGCTGTCAAGGGGCCATAGTTGCTCACTTCTGTTGTGACCCCGGCCCCGGAAGCTGATTTATCTTCACATGCTGATTCGGAGGATGATATGGAGGAGGAGGAAGCGGTCACGAGCTATGTGCCGGAGGGGCCATCTTCACTGGTGAGTCAGCAAGAACTGACAGTTGCTGATGTGCCTATGGACCCCAGCCAAATTGAGGAGGAAACAGAGGCTGGTAACGATGAGGGGAAGCCTCTATTGGATGCAAAAGAGAGATATAGGAGATGTTGTAGAGAACAGCTATTGCCATGTCCTACGAGGTGTGGTCAGGAGACATAGGGCCACACCCTACAAAGTATAAAAGGGGTGTGACTGGGCTGGAATGGTGTGGTGAACAATTTGTTGGCATTTTGGATGCAGTGGAGTTACAACTGTTAGTTTGGAGTTTTTGATAAGAGTCTGCATTCCTGCATTAGCCTGCTGGCTGTCTGCCAAGACCTTTGGAACATTGCCCGGTAACTATTGGACTGATATACGCTTTGGAAGAGAACTATTTATTAAAGGGCCAACTTCAGTCTCTCTAGCCTGCGTTTGTTACTGCCGGGCTATTTGAGCCTCTGCAAGGCCACTCGTGGGAGGGGACAGAACAACTTCTGTGCTTGGTAAAGTATGTGTGTGCCCAGCTATCTTAAAATCAGCTCCTGTGTCTTTCTTAATTGATAGAATCAGTTGAATTGTGGAATCGGCAACTTGGAAGGAACCATTTAGGGCACTGTGTTCGAACTCCCCTCTCTCCATCAGCACAGAAATCCAAATTAAAGCATCAGTGACAGATGGGTCTCTAATATCTAGTTCCCAAGTTGTTCTCAACCCTAGGAAATTTTCCCCTAATACTCAACCGGAATCTTCTTTCCTGCAGCTTAAGACCATTATGACAGATGATCATAATTTGATCCCTCTGAAATTTGCTGGGCTTTGCTTATTTCTTTGCCCATGTTTGTCCTCTTCCTCTCGCTGATCCCTAAATCTTCGGCATGGGGAAAGGGAGTAGCAGAACGCTGGGTGAAGCAGCCAGAAATGACCTCTTAGGTAAATGTCATCTTTCTGCTTTCTTTGCAAAGTTGGAAAGAGTTTGCTGTCTCCACATCATCCTCTCTGCATTTTCCTCCGGAATCGTCTTTTTTTCCCTTCCCAAAAATATTATTCTCGAATGCCTGATAAATATTTAACACCAGTATGAAGATAATCAGGCTCAATATTTGTTTGTAGGGGAGGGGGAGTGATGTGACAGCCCTCCTACTGATCAGATCTTGATTCAAATATTTTTTACGGTTGATTCGTTAACTAGTCTGCTGCTGGGGAAGATGGACAGGTTGATCCTTACAGGTCTCTCTATACCCAGAAGTGAAGTGTTAATATGTACAACCTGTTTCCCGACTTCTGATAGGAAAAGGAGCTGAGTTAGGGCAACACTCGTGTGCCCACAGATATGGCTCCGTGTGCCACAGGTGGCACGCATGCCATAGGTTCACCATCACGGGTGAACGGGTCCTTCTCGATTTACACCAGTTCATTTAGTGACCTTTTGTCACTAAAACAGAGGCACTGAAAAAAGCGACTTATGTCCATTTTCCCACACTTAGCACCGTTGCGGCATCCCCATGATCAAAATTTGGATGCTTGACAACTGACTCATATTTATGACGGTCATGAGATCCCATTTTGTGACCTGCTGACAAGCAAAGTCAATGGGAAAGCCAGGTTCACTTAAGAGATTCACGTTACTAACTTAACAACGGCGTTATTCATTTAACAACTTTGGCAAGGAAGCTCACTTAACAAATGTCTCACTTAGCAACAGAACTTTGGGGCTCGGTGGTGGTCGTAAGTCGAGGACTACCTGTGTATGCCAGCGGCAACAGAACCTGCAAAATATTTAATGATCCATAAGGAAGGGGGAAGAGAACAGGGAAGCAGCCTTCGCCCTGTGCTGAGCAATCCTTCTGCATGCTAATAAGGACATTTATTAATATTCTGCCATGATTTTTGTCTCTGAGGATTCCAAATAACTTTGCAAATTACTGATGTAAATCACATTGGGTAATGCCCGACCCTCTGGGGGGTTGTATAACAAGTCAACTATGCGGCGACCATAAGATGGAATAGTAGCTTCAAGGGGAACAAATGGAATGGGTGGGGCACTGTAGATCTGAGGGAGCTGGAAAGCTATCAATCTGGACTGGAACAGGCTGGGTTTTGTGGTTTAGGATATAAAATACGGGGTTTAGGGAAAAGGATGCTACCCCCATTAGATGAAGTGCAAATCATCTAGATTCCGTTTTGGTCGCCACGTTATAAAAAAGATGCTGAGACTCTAGAAAGAGTGCAGAGAAAAGCAACAAAGATGATTAAGGGACTGGAGGCTAAAACATACGAAGAACGGTTGCAGGAATTAGCTATGTCTAGTTTAATGAAAAGAAGGATTAGGGGAGACATGATAGCAGTGTTCCAATATCTCAGGGGCTGCCACAAAGAAGAGGGAGTCAAGCTATTCTCCAAAGCATCTGAAGGCAGGACAAGAAGCAACGGGTGGAAACTGATCAAGGAGAGACACAACCTAGAAATAAGGAGAAATTTCCTGACAGTGAGAGCAATCAACCAATGGAACAGCAGTTGCCTTCAGAAGTTGTGGAAGCTTCATCACTGGAGGCTTTCAAGAAGAGACTGGGCTGCCATTTGTCAGAAATGGGGTAAGGTCTCCTGCTTGGACAGTGGGCTGGACTAGATGACTTACAAGGTACCTTCCAGCTCTGTTAATCTGTATCTGTATCTGGTCATAGCAGCTCCTTCTCCCTTCTTTCACTGATTTTACAATTTCTGAACATTTCCCCATCCAAGCTGAACCTGCAACCACCAAGCCAAATGGAAGAGATTCTCTGGGAATCCTATCGTATCTCTCTGAGAAGCTACACTCCTTCTCTCTTCCAAGGTTGTTCTATAGCCAGCCATCTGGTCAGCTTCCGATGAGTCGCATCACAGCATAGGTGCCCAGATGGAGGTTTTCTTGACAAGTCTTCGCAAAGACACATCCAGACTTCATTTTGGTACTGGGAGAAACAGCCATCTCTATGTCATGAAAATGCATACGTTCCGTTGGTCATTAGGCGTCTCCCTTCTTGACCATGTCAGCAATCATAGAGTACGGCAGCAGATGGGCATTGGACCCATCATACAAAAAATGTGAGGGAAATGCCTACAGTGGTAGAACCACATGCTGCAAACAGCACCCCACACTGCTGCCTACACAGTCACTTTAATGTTAGGTAGGTAGGTAGGTAGGTAGGTAGGTAAGTAGACAGATAGAGGTAGAGGTAGAGGTAGAGGTAGAGGTAGAGGTAGAGGTAGAGGTAGAGGTAGAGGTAGAGGTAGAGGTAGAGGTAAGGTAGAGGTGCTGATGCCGATGCCGATGCCGATGCCGATGCCGATGCCGATACAGATCAACAGAGTTGGAAGGGACCTTGTAAGTCATCTAGTCCAACCTCCCCGCCCAAGCAGGAGACCCTACACCATTTCTGACAGATGACAGTCCGGTCTCTTCTTGAAAGCTTCCAATGATGAAGCTCATGGAAGAAAGAAAGCAAAGTTGATAGATCACAAGGTCACATTTTCCAAAGCACCAAAAGGCAAGACGAGAAACAAGGGATGGGAACTAACCAAGGAGAGGAACAACCTAGAACTAAGGAGAAATTTCCTAACCGTGAGAGCTTATAACCAACTTCAGAATTTGTGGGTGCTGCATCACTGGAGGCTTTCAAAAAGAGCCATTTATCTGAAATGGTATAGATGTTTATCCGAGCAAGATTCAAATACCTTGATATAATGGTTAGATTTGGGAGATTCCATTCTATCCCACACAATGATCGTGTCAGGGTTCCAAGTACCGTATTTTTCGGAGTATAAGATGCACCTGGACTATAAGATGCACCTACCTTTTTTGGTGAGGAAAACAAGAAAAAAAAATCTGCCTCCTAGCAATTTTGCCTCATTGCAGCAAACAGCAAATAGCTTGCTTTACTTTCATTTTCAGCATAGCTTGATTAGCACAAGAAAAAAAATATCTGCTCCCAGCAATTTACCTCCTTGCAGCAAGCAGCAGAGGCCTGCGCAAAACAGCTGAGAGCAAAACAGCTGAGAGTCGGGAGGCCGATCCAATCAACTTGTGCTAATCAGGCTGTGCTGAAGCTGAAACGAGCTGTTTCTTCTTGCTGATTGCTGCAAGGAGGTAAACTGCTGGGAAGCAGAGACCAAAGGGTGGGGGCCAGTGGGTGGGCAGGGCTGTATTTGGTGTGTAAGACACACCTAAATTTTCACCCCCTTTTAGGAGGGAAAAAGGTGCATCTTATACTCCAAAAAATACAGTAACACCCCCATGTTATTATGGCTAGATATCTCTCCACTCCATACAATCCCCGCTCCCAGTTTCCCACAGCACTAAATGTGGCAGCCCTGAAGATCCAAAGCAGAAGGTGGCATCCAAGACTGACAGATCGTACATGTATCTGTGGAGCTGAAGTGGTAGAAGATCTCACTCATGCATTATTCAATTGCTGCTTGTATAAGGGGGCGAGAGATAAGTACCTTGATCCATATATTAAACGTATGATGCAGTGAGAGGCCCATATTAAAACAACATACCTCATATTTATGATGGTTGCAGTGTCCCGGGGTCATGTGAACTCCCTTTTGCGACCTTCTGAAAAGCAAAGCAAAGATTCACTTAACAACCATTTTACCGACTTAACAGCTGCAGCGATCCACTTAACAATTGTGGCGAGAAAGGTCATAAAATGGGACAAAGCTCACTTTAACCGCTGTCTCACTTAGTCACAGACGTTTTGGCCTCTCTTGTGGTTATACATTGAGAACTACCTATATGTGGTCACTAAGAATCAGGGGTGAAATGTAAAATGTGTTACTACTGGTTCTGTGGGCGTGGCTTGGTGGGGGGGGGGTTTAATGTGACTGGGTGGGCGTGGCCAACTTTATTTTTTAAAAACTTTTCAAGGCATTTTTTCTAACGCTTTGAAAAGCCTCGGTCACCAGGCAACTCAGCTGGGATCGTCAGAGACTTTTCAAAGCATTTTTTTTTACCACCTCTTCGCCCAAGAGGTTGCAGAAAAAAATGCTTTGAAAAGCCTCTGAGGATCCCAGCTGAGCCACGTGATCATCAGAGGCCTTTTTTTTTTTTTTTACTTTTAAAAGCATTTTTTCGTCGGAAGAGGTTGTAGAAAAAATGCTTTTAAAAGTTAAAAAAAAAGCCTCTGATGATCGTGCGGCTCAGCTGGGCATGGTGGGGGAGGGGGGGCGCAGGAATTTTTGCTACCGGTTCTCCGAACTACCCGCCGCCATCGCTACCGGATTGGGTGATTCGGTCCGAACCGGGTGATCCGGTCTGAACCGGGAGCATTTCATCTCTACTAAGAATCAACACTGATTTGATACCCCTCATCAATCAGTATTGAACAACTCAGGAAGTGAATTAATTTGATAATTATTGTGTTGTAAGAATGCTGCCAATAGCATATAAATCTCGGATAGTAATATTTTATGTCTTGTATTGAATTTGGACGACTTCTTTTCCCTTACTGCAAGACTTAAAAAGGATTAGTCTTACTCCATTACTTTAATGCATACAGAGCCCATGTCATATGTATTATTAAACAACAAAGAGCATTTTTCATCTTGAAAAGAAAATATGAATGAGTTACATCTGGGTGGAACGCACATACCTCTGAAGCTATAGTTCTACTACAAAAAAGACACCTGTTTTATACCACTTTATTAGGTATTCTTCCCAAAGATAAGAGTGAGGCAGAGAAAATCTAGAAGCGCTTTTACGACTTAAAATTAGGCTAAATACTTCATCAAGGTCTTTTACTCTGAGTGAATCATGGGGTGTTTAAGAACTCATTTATCCATGCTTTACAATAACAAGTTTTACAACGGGCTTAATCTGTATTAAATAATGATTCATAATCTTTCCCATGCTTAAGTAATGTGAGTCTTTTCCAGTCCCTTGTCTGGGAAATGTGTTTTTTGAAATGTAATTTTGCATTCACTTTCTATTCCTTTGGCACAACCGCAACTAAACTACATTGTTCACGAATTTAAAACCCAGGACGTTTCCCCAATGTATTTTGGGAACTGTAGTTTGAAGGTGCTACACTTTGCAAAGCCTTAAAAACGTGTCTCTTTTTCTGAGCATGGAGTTTGGGAGGGTAACTGGAGCCAACGGACAGTTTTCCTTTTCAGTGACTTAGATGTCTTTCATGCAATGGTGGGATTCAGCCGGTTCGGGCCAATTTGGGTGAACCGGTAGTTAAATTGTTAGGTGGCCCGTCCCCTCCCCTCCCTGCCCATTCCAGGAGTCCCCACGTGACCCATTTTGGCTCCCAGGTAACTGCAGGCCTACTAGGCCCAAAACAGGATGCAGGGGTGCCCCCCCCCGGCCCCGCGGCCTGTTTTTGCTCCCAGGAGGCTGCAGGAAGGCCTACTAGGCCCAAAATGGGGGCAAGGGCAGGGGGATAGCGCATCCTTCCCCCTCCACGGCCCATTTTTGCTCCAAGGGGGATAGAGCAGGCTAAGTGCTGCCTGTCACACCCCCTGGCCACACCCACCATGGCCACGCCCACCCAGCCGGTCATTAGGGCAGAGAACCGGTTGTTAAATTATTTGAATCCCACCACTGCTTTTATGTTTACTTATTATTATTTAATTGTATTTGAGTTTTTAGTCTTAAATTAGCTGCCTAGAGTTGGTCTTGTAATTATGTGGCCATTATCAGCTGCAGGTATTCCTGGATTTACAACCATTCATTTAGTGACATACCAATGTTTTCTCAACCTTGGCAATTTGAAGATATATGGATTTCAACTCCCAGAGTTCCCCAACCAGCAAAATCTGGCTGGGGAATTCTGGGAGTTGAAATCCACAGATCTTCAAGGCGCCAAGGTTGAAAAACCCTGGTTATACCATTCTAAAAGACAGACACTATGGTATATGTGATCTATAATCTCCAAGCTTCCTGATTTTATTAAGCTCTTCACCACAAGTAAGCTATCAGCAGAATATTTTTCAAGAAATATTAAAAGCTCCGTTGCTTTGTAACTGTTCCCCAAACCTATCCATTGTTTTATATGTGAGAGGCATCTTGGAGTCCTAGCGGACAACCATTTAAATAAGAACCAGCCGTGTGCAGCAGCAGCTGCCAAAAAAGCCAACACAGTTCTAGGCTGCATAAACAGAGGGATAGAATCAAGATCACATGAAGGGTTAATACCACTTTATAAGGACTTGGTAAGAACAGACTTGGAATAATGCGCCCAGTTTTGGTCTCCACGATGTAGAAAGATGTGGAGACTCTAGAAAAAGTGCAGAGAAGAGCAACCAAGCTGATTAGGGGGCTGGAGACTAAAACGTATGAAGAACGGTTGCAGGAAGTGGGTATGTCTAGTTTAATGAAAAGAAGGACTAGGGGAGACATGATAGCAGTGTTCCAATATCCAAGCAGGGGGTTGGACTAGAAGACCTCCAAGGTCCCTTCCAACTCTGTTATTCTATTCTATTTTTTGTTTGTTTGTTTCTGAACTTACATCTAAAATCTTCAATCTTCAAGGTCTGTGTTGTCCAACGATATGAGCTGGACTTTTAACAAATCCTTTCACGTGCACAAGAGAAAATAAAGACAGGAGATCAAAGAGGGCGGGGGGGATTTTTTCTTTCATAAGAGAGAAATTGAGCTGTAAGAAAGCATGCAGGCTCTTTATTTTCACTTATGACTCACCGAGCAAAGCTCAGCGCTTTGGCCAAGAGAGGTTATGATGAAATTAAATTAAAAATGCCACTCAAGGATCAGGAGAAGCACTGGGCACCCATTGGCTGTTCCTTCTTCTGGGATGCACAACCCTATAAAGGCAGACAGGTAAAGGATGACGATGTTTTAACTCTTATTTTGCCTGGGGCTGATGGACTTGTTGATTGTGATCCTTCGTCACGCCTCAAATGTGCTTTGCAATGTAGTTTCTTCATTGCCGTGTTTCCATACTTGCCATGTTGAAGGGATTCCCCGTTGCACCATCCTCCATCTCAAACTCTGATCTTTGCACACCTCTTTTTTTTTGTCCACCAAACAAAATGTGTGGTGTGCAGGGAATCAAATTACAGCTGGTTTCTCTGGCAACCAAGGGCCATTGGGGAAATGAAAACACAACTTCCTCACTTTCTCTCTATTGTAAATATTTTGCATTGTTGACTTCTTCTCTCTATAGATATATATAAAAAAGTCACTTTTCATGACCCCTCTTTTCTCCTGGGTATCAAACTTCTACGCAAGAATTTTGAAGATCAGCCTTCACTTCTTAGATACTTTTTTGCTTTTTATGTAACTGGTGGAATTGGTTGCCTCACCTAGAGTACTGCATCCAGTTTTGGTCACCACATCAGGGGTGAAATCCAGCAGGTTCTGACAGGTTCTGGAGAACTGGTAGCGGAAATTTTGAGCACTTCAGAGAAGCGGTAGTGGAAATTTTGATTAGTTCAGAAAACCGGCAAATGCCACCTTTAGCTGGCCCCAGAGTGGGGTGGGAATGCAGATTTTGCAATATCCTTCCCCCAGGAGTGGGGAGGAAATGTGGATTTTGCAGTATCCTTCCCCTGGAGTGGGGTGGGAATGGAGATTTTGCAATATCCTTCTCCTGCCATGCCCACCAAGTCATGCCCACAGAACCAGTAGTAAAAAAAATTTGGAATTCACCACTGTACCACATTATAATAAAGATGTTGAGACTCTAGAAAGAGTGCAGAGAAGAGCAACCAAGATGATGAGGGGACTGGAGGCTAAAACATACGATGAAAGGTTTCAGGAACTGGACATGGCTAGTCTATTGAAGGGGAGACATGATAGCAGTCTTCCAATATTTGAGGGGCTGCTACAGAGAGGAGGGGGGTCAACCTATTTTCCAGGGCACCCGAAGGCCAGACAAGGAATAATGGATGGAAACTGACCAAGGAGAGATTCAACCTGGAAATAAGGAGAAATTTTCTGACAGTGACAGTGAGAATAATCAACCAGTGGAACAGAAGTTGCCTTCAGAAGTTGTGGGAGCTTCATCACTGGAGGCTTTCAAGAAGAGATTGGACTGCCATTTGTCGGAAATGATGAAGGGTCCCCAGCTTGGGTGAGGGGTTGGACTAAATGACTTACAACGTCCCTTCCAACTCTGTTAATCTGTAAACAATGCACCAATAACAAGCATGAACAATATTCCATGTATACCACTAACTTCCTGCTTGTTCTTGCTACTGCTATCTGTCCTACCAAGCCCAAAGATTGCCTTTAGTGGCTTGTTCTACTTCAGGTTGATCAATATCATGATTTATAGCTTTACCCATTTGTCTGGGAAAGGACGGTGAAAACAAGAAGCAAAACGGGACACATCATTGGTTCAGCAGAAATGCACAAAGCTACTGTGTGTTTGAATCAGACTGCTGGGCCATGAAATTCAGCATGGTCAACAGTAATAGTTTCAGGCTGGAAATTCATGAGAATCCATTACTGGGCTTAAAACATTCTACCAGCAGAATATGTGCTCATTCATTGTGCTACGTGATCCCCTCCTTATGAGGGTCTTTGCAGAAGGATAATAGCATATGATCGGGGCTGGCTCACTCAGGCACATAGATTCTATCTCTTGATGTCCTAAGTGACCTTAGGGATGAATGCCCTTCTGTTGGGAAGAAGCGTGTTTCAGATGCCTTCAAAGTTGGCGGTCAGGTAAAGTAATAGGAGCTTTTCATTTCGGATTAACTGACATGGACTGTTTTAGGATCCATGCAAATTCACATGTCTTACTGAAGTCAATTGTTGTGGTACACCGGCAGCCTGCAGAGCTGGCAGCGGAGTCGGACAGTGAGGAGGCTGGGGAGGAACATGGACCAGTCCTGGAGTCTGGGGAAGGCCCGGATGAGGGCTCTGCGCCAGAGGCAGAGATGGGGCCAGGGCCATCTGAGAGTGATGCGTGGACTCCGGAGTCCCCAGAGTCGGACAACAGAAAGGCAGAGGAACAGGAGGAGCCTGTTCCTAGTGTACGCACGCGCAGAGCTGCCAGAAGGCAAGAGCAGCTAAAGCAAAAGGGACGACTCAGGAGTAAGGCCAGGAGATGATTGGCCCCTCCCATAAGATTTAAAAGTGAAACAAAGGTACTTGGGGCCTTTTGCAGGAAAGCAACGTTGCTAACTCTGTTTCCAGTCGGCATCTCTTGTTTGTTTCTGAACTTCGCAGGGCTTTGCCAAGTAAGGCCTTTGGCAGGGTGTCAAAGAAGATAAAGGTTGGTGATTATCCCGAAGGACTTCTTCCGAAGGACTTGTTTTGCAACTAATTGGGACTCAGCTGGGAATGAACTTAATTCCCAGCTGTTACAATAAAATAGGTTTGTTTGGGACTAACTGTGTCTTGTAACGACTTGGTAAGCCTAAATCACAACATCAGTCGACATATGTGTGAGCTCTGCCTGATCATTATTGTGTGTGTGTGTGTTATGATAGAGACACATGAAGGAGTCGGGAAGGAGGGAGAAAGAATGGATGACTAAATCGAGAGGAAGATTTCCACCATTCCTAGTCTCTATCTCTTAGGGCTTGCATAATAATAGAGAGAAAAAAATGTTTTTGTTTTTTTTTTTAACTTCCTGAAGATCCATTCAAATTTACTTGATAGTTTTCAAACCGAGCTTAGGTTTTGGAACAGGGCAAACTAAACAGCACTTCAAAATGTTTCAGTCAGGAGAAGAAGTCCACCCACTCTCTGACTTTTTTTTTTCTGCCTCCTTCAGAAACAACTTAGTGCCTTGCACCATCCCTTTACCAAGAGCCAGTTTGGTCTAGTGGTTAAGGCACCAGGCTAGAAAGCTGGAGTCTGTAAGTTCAAGTCCTGTCTTAGGCACAAAAGCCAATTGGGTGACTTTGGGCCAATCACTAGGAAACTATGAATTCTAGTCCCACCTTAGGCAAAAAAGCCAATTGGGTGACTTTGGGCCAATCACTAAGAGACTGAATTCTAGTCCCACCTTAGGCACGAATGCCAACAGGGTGACTTTGGGCCAATAACCAGGAGACTGGGAGTTCTAGTCCCATCTTGGGCATGAGTAGGTGGCTTTACGCCAGTCACTCTCTCTCAACCCAACTCATCTCACAAGGTGGTTGTTGCAGGGAAATTATTTGCAAAAATAATAAAGGCAGGAGACAAATAAATACATTCAGCTTCCATCCATCATGTTCTACTATCCAGTAGCCCCATGCTTCCTTATCCAAGAACTCGTGTTCCTCCAGCTAGCAAGTTGCCAGACTTAGTTGGTAAGATAGTGGCTGCCTTTCGATTTATCGTGGCAAATTAGTCATAGGAACTTGGCAGCTTGCAATATTTATAGGTGCGGTTAGCCTCTTAAAGTAGTGATTATCAAAGAGGAAAAATTGTTTGTGGGTTGTTCATTGAATCCTTTCCTTCCTGGGACCGACTCCGTGTTAATCACTGTCAAGCATGCCACTTTTCTTTTCTTTTCTTTTCTTTTTTATAAAAAAACACATTTATTTTTGAACCAGCCATTATCTCAGCAGGGGCTTTGTCGAAGGATTTGGATGGGAGGTTGAAAAGGTTTTTTTTTTTTGTCCAAAATGGGGACTTATCTGGATAGCTTTTCATCTGCTGTCAGGCATCACTTTGGGGGAAAGGTGAAAAGCAGCTGATTGTTCAAAGATCACCAGGGAATATCCAACGATCTCAATGGGGGGGGGGGGGAAATGCTCGGATTGGAACTCAGACGAGGCACCTGCCTTTGATATGGAAAGAGGAGGGAGAAAGAAATATCCCTCGTTGATAAGGAAGGAATCTTGGCAAGAGAGGTGACCCCCTCCCCCCAAAAAAGGCTCCCCCGGGGGAACCTGTCCTGCTTCTTAAGTTCCTACCTTCTTTTATCTACTCTTTTCCTCACAACTGAGGGGAAGTTTCCAAGTCGAACTCTTTTGCCCCTGTCAGACGGTTCCGGTTTTCTTACAGAATAATGATTCCGGCGTCCTTTTACTTGTCAATCCCCCTCAGAATGGCTGTAAAATATAAACGTCATCATTATTAAATGTTACTTACTGCCAGCAATGGGGGGGGGGGGGGGA
>WNWU01000047.1:8038733-8052280 GCA_012654045.1 Ptyas mucosa | reverse complement strand
TTCCTTCCTTCCTTCCTTCCTTCCTTCCTTCCTTCCTTCCTTCCTTCACTCTGTTATTCTATTCTAATTGTGAGTCATTTTTAATTCCTAGTGACCACATTGATAGATCGTTGCTTGAAGGTTCATTTTTTTAATGAATTTGTACCCTTTAAACTGTTCTTATTATTCTATACACAACAGTGTGAAATCACAACTGCCAATTCTCTAACTGGTGATGGTCTTATCAAGCTCTTTCCAAAAACGTAGGATGTCATAACATATCGGCATAGTATATGTACTGATCCAAGCAGGGGTTTTTTTGGTAACTGACAGATAGAAATGTTATCAATATGCACATTTTCTTTTACTCTCTCTCTCTCTATGGTTTACACAGTTTAAATTATTTACATTTTTTTCCATTTTCAATAATGACTTTTTATATATATATTTTGATTGTTTTTAAGGTGACTGTGGTTTTATCTGATTGCTCTGTACTGCCAAGAGAAGCTTTTAATGAGATGGGCAGCTCTATATGCTAAATAAATAAACATATAAATACTGCAAAGGCAGCCAGGAGTGAGGGGATCGGTGCCAGGGCTGATCCCATCCAAAATACTTTGAGTTGGTCTTACAATGAAAGGGAGCCAGCCAAATTTGCAACACTGTGGGCGGGGGGCAAGGCAAAAGATGGTCAGATGAGTTAATGGCAATTTCAATATATAAATCATCATCATTTAATGACCCCCATAATCCCTTGCGGGGTGGAGTCTGGGCAACTGAATAGAAATAGCAGAGCGTTTTAATGGCCGGACGCCTTTCCTATCGCCAATGCGGAGTTTTGTTCAGCAGATATATCCTCATTGTGCCCAGAGAGAGAAATATCTGCCTCTACCTAGGATCGAACTCACAGCCTCCCGATTGTGAGGCGAGAGCTCCACCTCTAGGCCACCGCACCACTCTTTCAATAAATAAATAATATTCTTGCAAAAAGGGCTTAAACCGGCAAACATGGGGAGATAGAACTGTTTTGTTTTTATTTTCCCTTGCGACACCCGAAATGTTTGCATGGTTATTTTTTTTTAAAAAAATATTACTTTGCCTCATCTCTGCCTTACAAGTTTGCTAAAGGGAACCAGCTAGCTCCCTAGGTGGCTCAGTGGTTAAGACACTGAGCTTGTCGATCAGAAAGGTTGGAGGTTCGATTCCCTAGTATAGGTCTCCTGTGTGAGCAGGGGGTTGGACTAAATGACCTCCAAGGTCCCTTCCAACTGTATTACTGTTACTTCAAGCAGGCTTCTCCGTACGGTGCATGCATTTGAACATGGCACATTAAAATAATTTATGGAAGGTTTCACTGTCTCCCTCAGCGGAGAAGGTGGTTGGACGAGAGGATAAATCTTTAAAAGAATAATGTTTTCAGAATCAGGCTCCTTGTCCTCAAACCTTTTGATGTATGAGAGCAAGGGTAGGTAGGACACCTAGTGAAATATACATGAGATCTCCCCAGCAGAGAATAAGCAAGAGTGGAGAAAATATTAGCGTTTACATCAAAACTCAATTGGAGCACTCGTTTCAAGATGATAGTTTATTATGCTGAATGCAATTTAGTCCCGCAAGGATATTTCCTCCATCTGTATGACAGACACTCTCATGCGCAGACACACAGAGAGGCTGGGTTCTCGGCTCCTTCTCTCTCTCTCTCTCTCTCTCTCACTTTCTTTCTACCTCTAACCAATTATTCTCCCTAGAAGTTGACAATTCTAGTGTATAATTCATCCATTCTGCCTCCCCCAAAATACTTCTGAAGGTTGGGAACGGAGAAAGGGAAGAACCAGGTTTAAACCAGACCACTGTTTCTTAAAGACCAACAAGCCCAGTCTTTGGTTGGCACAGTTTGATATTGTTCTCCTGGCCTTGATGAAATGAAATTGCATTTGCATCAGCAGAGGAATCTGTCTTGATGTCGGACAATTCTGCCTAAGGGAAGATGGAAGAGGCAGAGGGAGAGAGACATGCTGGGTCGAATTCAAGACGGAGAAAATATGGATCAGATGAAACGGAGAGCTGACACAGTCAATTCGTCCCATCCACAATCGTACCTTCTGGATTTTAATTGAGCTAGGATTTACCCATGCCAGACTACGGTATTTTTTTCCCCCCCTTGCCAAATCCAGTGGCACAAAGTGTAGGAAGAGGTAGGAACACCGGTAGTCCTTGACTTACGGCCACAATTGAGCCCAAACTTTCCGTTGCTGGGGTGAAACATTAGTTAAGTGAATTTGGTCCCATTGGACGACCTCTGCGGCCGCCGTTGTGAAATGAACCACTGCCGTTGTTAAATTAGTAACGTGGTCGTTAAACGAATCGGGCTTCCCCATTGACTTTGCTTGTTCAGAAGGTCGCAAAAATGGGAACATGTGACCTCAGGTCACTGCAACCGTCTTAAATACGAATCAATTGCCAAGCGTGCATATTTTGCAACGGTCGTTAAGTGTGAAAAATGTACATAAATCACTTTCTTCAGTGCTGTTCTTGAACTGCTGTAAGTCAAGGACTACCAGTAGACAGCATAAAAATATCCAAGAAAGTCTATAGTATTGGGTTAGAAAAGTCAAAAGGTGACTAGGATACTGCAATGCACCTAAAAAAGCAAGTTCAACCATGCCATCATGGTCACCATCTCAATTTTTTTTTTTTGACCGTATTTTCTGGACACCTTGGGTAATTCCAAATCAAATTGAGCATGCCTAAAACCCAGGGATCCATTAGTCGACGTGGCCTCTCCTGGATCTGTAGAAATAGTTGAATCCAATTGGTGGAGTGATCCCGTTATATATGTCTGTTTCATTAGTCAGAGTGTACCGTTTTTACCAACAGATGGACAAACGAAGGACTGGAAACTTTAACCTGCCTCCTTCTGTGACTTTATTGCCACATCGTCCTGTGATGTTCAGCCACTGAAAAACTAGGAGTGATCACAGCCCTTCATTATCATCTGCTCTTAACGATCCCATAATTCCTTGCGGGGTGGAGTCTGGGCAACTGAATGGAGCTGAGTGTTTACTGGCCAGATACCCTTCCTGTCGCCAGTACGGAGTTTTGTTCAGCAGATATATTCTCATTGTGCCCAGAGAGAGAAATATCTGCCTCTACCTAGGATCGAACTCACAGCCTCCTGATAGTAAGGCGAGAGCTCCACCTCTAGGCCACCGCACCACAGGAGCGATCACAGCCCTTCCTGTGAAGAAATTCTCTACCTTTTTTCTAAATCTTTTAGCACCTGGATAGCAAACATCAAAGACCCCTCTCCACAGTGGGGTAATCACCTTAATTAGCGTAAAACCCGAGCAAACGTCTCGACGGTTTAATAGAACGGCCGACGAAAAAAGCAAGCAGGCAACTCTAACCTCCTCGCCTCCATCTGTCACGTGAGATTAGACGGCTGAAGAAAATGGCCGTCATTACCATTTTTTTTTTTTTTTGCAATTTGGAATGGTCTATAGTTGCATAAGTATCGTGAGGGTCAGTGGTTGTGGAAGGTACCAGTTAAGACTGCGAGGAAAGAAGGGAGAAGGAGGAATACTCTCCATTTCATTTAATAGTCTTAACATATTTTCCCCTTTTCAGAATGGAACTGAAAGGGATTAATCTTTTCCATAACATTCATCTAGTCTACACTCTAGCAATATTTTCTCCTGAATAACGGTGCACATAATATACATTTTGGCACAACGCTGCAGTAGATTTTCTTCGGAGCTCATCAACAGCTGCTTTGGCACTCTGCCTTGTTTTTTTTTCCCCCTGCCTTCACATCAGTCATTTTCTTCTCATAAAGAACTATGTCATCACAAGGCAAATCAAATTTGGGTATGGGAGAACATCACCGAGGGGAAATTAAGCTAATTCAGAGTGATGGCAAACCTGATTACACATGTAACCGTGTCACTGTTCTCGGGAAGCTGCTTTGGATTCACCCGAGCTATGAGGAATTATAAGCACGGTGAGATTTGCAGAAATTTCTTTAGTCCCACGATTTCTATGAAATCGTACGGCTTCTGAAAATCGTACGGCACCTGCAGGGGAAACTAAGAAGAAGAAGAGGAAAGTGGCTTCTGAAAATGTCAGCTTTCTTCTTTGAAAATAAAAAGGAGAAGTTTAGGGAAGTTTTAACTTAGAGTCAGTCTGTATACTGTATTTTTCGGCGTATAAGACGCACCGTTTCCCGCCGAAAAGGGGGTGAAAATTTAGGTGCGTCTTATACACTGAATGTAGCCCCGCCCACCAACTTGCCCCCACCAGCTCTGCACATGCGTGCACTAAGAACAGGCTCCTCTTGTACCTCTGCCTCTCTGCTGTTCAACACTGGGGACTCCAGAGTCTGCGCATCACTCCCAGATGGCCCCGGCCCCAGCTCTGCCTCCGACGCAGAGCCTCGTCCGGACCTTCCCCAGACTCCAGGACTGGCCTATGGTCCTTCCCAGCCTCCTCACTGTCCGACTCCGCTACCAGCTTCGCAGGCTGCTGACGGACCACAACACTGATATAAGTCTTCATTCTGATACCTGTTCAAGCTCAAAGGGTGCGTACACGAAGAAATCACGGAACCCCACACAAGGAACGTCGCCTGTCTTTATACTAGTTGAAAGAAATTACTAAGAAGTTCCAATGTGATTGTCTGGGGTGGCGTGGTGAATATGCAAAGCCTACTAAGTTAGCGAAGAGCAATGGCTTTGAAGTTGGAAATGAACACCTGAGGAAGAAACTAAAGAACGTTATGAATAATTAAGCCCTTCCGTGCGCAGATTAATTTTTCTTCGATAGGTTGATTCAGTGTTTCCTTTTGGAAAATGGTTGCACGGGCCCAAAGCAAACTCACCATCCATCTTGTTCTGCTTCAGGAAATAACATCCCTTTCCTTTTTTTTTTTTGGCCTCCAAGAGACAATATAGGCTCAGAGGAAAGAGAAGCCATCTCCACCGGAGAGGTGGAAGATGGAGAAGAGAACTTGAAGCAACGGAATAAATTTGGGGGGGGGAGAGAGATTGAGAGTTTTGCTGTTGGAAGAGGGAGAGCAAAAAGTAGTTTCAAGAAAGGATTACGAATAACAAAAGACCATTAGGACATAGAATCGTAGAGCTCAAGGCAGGAGACTATATATCACCCCAGTCAAATGGTTGTCCCGTTTATTCTTGGAAGCCTCCAATGATGGAGCATCTACAACTCCAGAAGGCAAGCTGTTCCACTGAGAACAATTAGTCTCTCAGAGTTGTGGATACGCCATCAGTGGAAGTTTTCAACAAATAGTTTGGACATCCATTTAACCAGGATTGTTTGGGCCTTACAGCTTGATAAATTGCAGTCTTTACCTTAGAAGCCACCTTATGTGAAGCCACATTGCTGTCCGGCCTGGAAGCCATCTTTTGCATTGGGCCTTCAGGCCTGCCACATTTACTACGTGAGAAAATTGGAGGGGGGGATTGTATGGAGTCAGGGTGATATGTAGTCATAATAACATTCCTTTCTCAGAGAGTCAAGGACATCTTGCCCTGCACCTGGAGGGGTGTGACTGGGAGGCATCTCCAGTTGGGACGGTGCTTGGATTGGACCATGTGATGGACATGTGGGTGCTGGGCAGGGACTTGGACTTTGCTTTGCTTTGCTGGAAGCTTTCAGATTCGGGTTTTCCCAGATGTGCCAATATGACACCTCTAATAAAATGGAACTTTGAGGAACTTGAAGCCTCGGAGTTTTCTTTCTTTGGGGGTGTTACTTGGAACGCTGACAATAGCGTGCTAAACCAAAGTTCTTTTTTTATATTCAATTTCAATTCAATTTAATTCAATTTATATGACTGAATTTATTCAATCATATAAAAATTATATAATTTTTAAATTTTATTTTACACACAAACAAACATTTAATACATCAGTCATTCCTTCCCTGCGACATCTCGGTGTTTTCTCCATGGCTTCATCTTTTTGTTGTTTCTTCTCTCTTCATTTTCGCCAAATCTATCACAACATTTTCACAAGTACAGTATTCTAATTATACCATTTTCTTACAGAACTATTAGTTTGCTTATCTACATCTCTTTTCTAACCAATGGTAAAAGTGATCCCATATCTTAAAATATTCTAAATCCTCTCTTTCTTTGATCATCAAAGTTAATTTATTCATTTCTGCACAGTCTAATTTTTTTTAAAAATTACTTCTCCTTCCAAAGGTATTTTTTCTGCTTTCCAATTTTGTGCAAAAAACAATCCTTGCAGCTGTTATTACATGCGTAATCAAATAAATATTTTCTTTGCTAATTTTCTCTGGAAGGATACCCAGTAGGAACAGCTCTCTAAACCGAAGGTCTTGATGTGGTTTCAGAACCCATTCCTGCATACTCAATCCTGCAGAGTCCCACATGTTCTACCTCAGCCGCGGAAGATTCTAGAAGGGAAGGCGCTTTAACCAAACAAATCCTGCGCAGAATACATACGACATGACGGTCTAAATTCCCATTGCGATCTAAAACAGACTTCGCAAAACCCAGCTGTTCAGTTGACATAACACACAACGCCTTAAGAAAAAGCCACTTTTGATGGCTTAACGCGACGGCCCAGTTCGTGCAAGTTGTCAAAACAATGCCTTGGTTCTCAAAAGAGCTTGGCCTACAATCTGCTCCATTTGCATTATCCTAGTCTGCCATCCTAATGTAAAATCAGCCCAAGTGACTTTTCAACAGCTCTCCCACCAGACTTTATGTTACAGTGAATTTGCTTTCATTGTTCTTAATAAATAAACATAGTGTATATATCTCCCTGGGTAGCTGTCAGTGAGACCCAAGTCTTGTGTCTTACACTTAACAAGTGCCAGCAGCATAGTAAGATCATAATAAGTTGAATTCCCCCACTCCTTTTTTTTTTCCTCACTGGGAACAGTTGCCAGATACCAATTTTGTTCTGATTTGGGGAAAACGCCAGGTAGGATCCCTAACCTGGGAGGCCCCAAGCAACTTGTAATCCTATCAAATAATTCTAGTATCCCCAGCAGACTCTCCGCTACAAACTCTTCTGAACCCCATGCATTGTCTGGCTTTAAACCATCTGATACAAAACCAAAGACAATAATGCCCTTTACTAGGAAACAGGCATTAAAAGATATCCGCCTTTGCAAATCAGATAGATTTAAGGGCTTCTCGTTTGATTGACGTGGGTCGGCTAGCCTTAGGGCCCATCTATTTTGGAAGCTAAGCACTGAATATTTTCTCTTTGATTTCAGGACATTAGGGGTGATTGACAGCCTAGCCTGGATATGAGAGAGCTTGGTTCATTTTTCTTACTTTTCATCCTTTAGCTCAATGAGGAATTGTCCTACGATAATTCATAATGCTATAGCAATAGCAATCTCAGCACTCTCAGAAGTAGAAGTACCAGATTGGGTAAGCTAGGCTTCTTCATTTCATTATCTGCTTTTGAGGGTGGGCTTCTACTCTGGCAAATATCTGACTGGTTTTTAAAATTAAAAATCCAGGGAAATCCTCCAGATTGGTCTGAGGCGGCGTTCGTCATCTAAAATGAGCTCAACGGGTTTTCTTTAATTAAAAAAAAAAGCAAACCGTAACAGCGGTAGAGGCATTTTCTTCTAGTGTTTTCTGGAATGGAAGTGTAGCTTAGTGATTAAGGTCTTGGAAGGGAACCAGGCAGATGTAGGTTCAAGTCCCATTCAACAAGGGAATTCATCCTGTGTTCCTGAGCTAGATGCCATATTTTTTGGAGTATAAGAGCCGAGGTGGCGCAGTGGTTAGAGTGCTGTACTGCAGCTACTTCAGCTGACTGCTAGTTCAACAGATCAGCAGATCAAATCTCACCGGCTCAAGGTTGACTCAGCCTTCCATCCTTCTGAGGTGGGTAAAATGAGGACCCAGATTGTTGGGGGCAATATGCTATTTAGTATACTGTCTTTGGTGTAAGCCGCCCAGAGTCCTCGGAGAGTGGGCGGCATAGAAATATGAATAATAAATAAATAAAAATAAATAAGATGCACACACCCCCCCCTAAAATTGGGTGGAAATGTCTGTGCATCTTATATACACTGAATGTTGTTGAAGCCCCGCCCACCCACTCACCCCCACCCTTCAGCCATTTTCAGCCTCCGCGAGTTGCGTTTTTGGCCTCTGCATGCCCCGTTTTAGACCTGTTCCAGGCTGCAGGGATTGCCACAACACATCGCCACTGATAGCCGCCTCTGCATGCCGCATTTTTGGCCTCCGCGTGTCCCGTTTTCGGCTTCTGCATGCCCTGTTTTTGGCCTCCATGCATCACATTTTTGGCCAATTCCAAGCGGCGGGGATCAATGGCAGTGATCCCCGCTGCCTGGAACCAGCTAAAAATGCAACGCGCAGAGGTCAAAAATGGGGCATGAGGAGGCTGAAAATGTGACGTGTGGAGGCCAAAAAGGCGACACACAGAGGTGGCGATGTGCTGGGGTGATCCTGGCAGCCTGGAACGAGTCTAAAACAGAGCATGCAGACGCCGAAAACACAATGTGTGGAGGCCAAAAAACGTGATATGCGGAGGCGGCGATGGGCTCTGGTGATCCCCACAGCCTGGAACAGCTGAGTGGCGGTATTCCAAGAGCCTAATCCAACCGCCAATCAGCTGCTCATGCTGAATCAGGCTGCAATAATGTGCTGAAGCTGACCAGGCTGTTTGCTGCAAGAATGTTAGCCAGATGAATACCGATGGATGCTGGTAGGCAGAGGCAGATTTTTTTTTTCTTGTTTTGCTCCCCAAAAACTAATGTGTGTCTTATACTCCGGAGTGTCTTATACTCCAAAAAATATGGTAATTTTTCTCAGTCATTTCTATCTTTGGGGGCACAAGCCCTTCAAAGAAGGTCAGGTAAGGTGATTTCAGGAACACTACTTGACAGTTAATTCTTGAGAGCCTGTCCAAGTTCCTCTCTGCCCCACCTTTGACCAAACAAAATCAAGGAGGTTTAGTTAGAAGTTGTTTCTTGCACTTGTCTTTAGGAAAGTGTTCTCTAACTTCTAGCTGGTTGGCTCATTCTCATCACCGTCGCCTGTGGGTTTCTTATGTTTTCATCAATGTCATTGTCAAGTTTGAAATGCACTTTTGCTATTGCAACCATTATCGCTTCTCAGCTTGCCAACAAACTGGGGGGGGAGGGGGAGATGGAATGTAGGCTCAAGAAGACAGCCGTGAGAACCAAGGACATTTCAGCAGGTGTTTGCCAAAGCCTTTTTCTCATAACAATATAATGAGACTCAATTGGACAATGTGACCTGCTCTAATAGAGGGAGGGAGAATCCTACACTTTAACTATGTGGATTTGCGCGGGAATTAGTTAGATCTGGTTTTGCCCTCCTCAGTGCCGAAATGATGTACTCAATAAAGTTTTGCATTCGGAAATTGGATCGTCTAAGGCGTGCTTGCTTTGGTTGGGTTCATCAGTTGGAACATTGATTGCTTTACATAGGATTGCTGTTGTGGGGGGATATTCATGGATCCCCCCAAAAAAGGGGAAAGACAAATGCAAGATCAAACCAATGAGTGGAATGACCTCCATTCCACATTACGGTGTGACTGAAGAGCCACCTGTTTGCTTCTTTGGAATTGCATTTGCTTTGATCACTCGGATATGGCAGCTTTTTGGAACCACGCCTGCCTGTTTGGAACCACGTGTTTTTGGAACACGACCCTTCTGATCATGTAACAGAGTTTTTGGCAGGCGCCACATCCTTAACTTTGATTTTCAGCACAATTCTTTATAATCTGTTGATTTTGGAAGGGTTTCCATACCCATTTCCTTATTTGCTTTTGTTTTCTTCATCATGTAGCGACTGTGACCAGGGGGGCATTTGCCCAGGTTCGCCTTGTGCGTCAGCTGTGCCCTTACTTGGACCAAGATGCCCTACGCACCGTTACTCATGCGCTGGTCGCTTCCCGTCTCGACTACTGCAACGCTCTCTACCTAGGGCTGCCCATGAAAACCACTCGAAGGCTTCAACTGGTGCAGAATGCAGCCGCGCGGGTTGTGATGGGAGTGTCCCGACACTCCCATGTTACACCCCTCCTGTGTGACCTGCATTGGCTACCGGTTGCCCTTCAGGTGAGGTTCAAGGTGCTGGTTATCACCTATAAAGCCCTTCATGGCCTAGGACCAGGATACTTGTCGGACCCCCTGCAGCCAGCAACAATCTCCAATCGCCCGGTGCGTTCCCACAGACAGGGCCTCCTCAGGGTGCTGTCGGCCAGACAATGTCGGCTGGTGACCCCCAGGGGGAGACCCCCAGGGGGAGAGAACCTTCGCTCATTCCGCTGTGATTTGAAGACCTGGTTGTTTCGTAGCCTAGATTGATGGGAGTGGGGGAGTGTTTCTTAATAATTTTTTAATTGATTTTAAACTGTTTTAATTCGGACGTTTAATTTCATATTGCTTTAATGTCATTGTGTATTTTACTGTTGTGAGCCGCCCTGAGTGCATTGGCGATAGGGCGGCATTTAAATCGCATTAAACTTAAACTCATCTACTCATGTGGAAAACTAAGCTTTTCATTTTGCCTTTAAAAAAAACAAACAAACAAAAAACAAACCAGTCCTCCTATAATTAAAAGCAAGCGATTTCCTGAAAGAATATTCATTAAGGATTTATTTGCAGCTCTGTAATAGGTTTAGTGGCACAGTTTGCTTACACTGAATGTGTTTCTGTTGCATTTAATCCCCCAATCAATAGCACCTTCTTAACAATCACTGCATCTTAGTGGCATTTCAGCTACAGTTGCCAGACATTTTTTTTTTTTTTTGCAAGAACAGCCTTTGGGCTAGTACTTTGCAATTTCCAAGAGCAGAATTACATTTTCATGGTTTCAGAATATGCTACTTTTCAAAATACTACAGGGACAAGGTGATATTGCTCCAGGACGATCTTCCTATTTGAAACCCAAGATGTGACTACTATTATGGAGTTCTCAGTAGAGATATTTTTACTTATGATTCCATTTTCATATAACACACCCCAAAGGAACTTTTTTTTACGAAGATAGGAGCATCCTCACCCATCTGAATTTACCCAACCTGAGTAAATTAGGGAAACTTCTCTGAAACTTTGAAAAGACCTAACGTGATATCCAACGATGTCATCGGTGGAGCAAATATCTCCACTCTTTAGTTATTGTGAGCCGCCCTGAGTCTACAGAGATAGGATGGCATACAAATTACATAAAATAAATAAATAGCTTCTTGGAAGTCCATAGCCTCCGGGCTTAGCAGTAGATCCTTCCACCCTATCCTCTAAGCCAGGGATCTGCAACCTTAAATGCTCAAAGAGCCATTTGGACTCGTTTCCCACAGAAAAGAAAACACCGGGAGCCACAAAAACCCTTCCCGTGCCTGACTATTTCACCAGCGGCCACAAAACTGGCATATGCAGTTGAATTAAGTGTTCCGTTTTCTTTTGAAACTTTTCTTTTCTTGGATGTATCCATGGTTGGCCTACCGGGGGTTGAAAAGTTCAATAAATCGCGTGCTGGTGGGTGTCGCACATTGGTGGTTGTGATGCATATTTTGAGTGACAGGGAGACTCAGCAGAGGGGTGAAAGAGCCACATGTGGCTCCAGAGCCGCAGGTTGCTGACCCCTGCTCTAACCAATCAGAGGGAGGATGTGAACTATTCTGGAACCAAAACACTAAGACTCCAGAACTAACTCTAGAACATATGAGAGCATATGCACCAAGACAAATTCCTTGTGTGTCCAATCACACTTGGCCAATAAAAAATTCTATTCTATTCTATTCTATTCTATTCTATTCTATTCTATTCTATTCTATTCTATTCTAAAGAGATAATGTCATCAAGGTAGCTATCTTTAGGAATTTGTGGGATTATTTCTTCCACTCCTTGTGATCTCTGCACAGCAATGTCAGACGCAAATAACTAAGAACACTTGTTGAATTTAAAGCACAGAAGAGTTTATTATTGCTACCTCTAGGGCAAGAATCTAGTCCACTAGTGGCCAAAGCTAAATTAGCAATAGGAATAGCACTTAGACGTATATACCGCTTCACAGTGCTTTATAGCCCTCTCTAAGCAGTTTACAGAGTCAGCAACAGTGCTGTTGCCCCCACCAATCTGGGTCCTTATTTAACCAACCTCAGAAGGATGGAAGGTTGAGTCAACCTTGAGCCGGTCAGGATCGAACTCCTGGAGTGAACAGTGAGTTAACTTGCTATACTGCATCCTAACCACTGCGCCACCACGACTCTTATTAGCCTTAGATATGGGTCAATGGAAGTCACAAAGGGCTGGAATTAGGTCATTTGTGGCAACATAATGACTCCAAACCAGGGGTGAAATCTACTCACCTTCCTTACCGGTTCGGAAGTGCATGCGCCGTGCACACAGACCCTCTGCACATGCTCTAATGGTTACAAGAATAACAGAGTTGGAGGGGACCTTGGAGGTCTTCTAGTCCAACCTCCTGCTCAAGCAGGAAACCCTATACCATTTCAAACACATGGTTGTCCCATCTCTTCTTAGAAACTTCCAGTGTTGGAGAATTCACAACTTCTGGAGGCAAGTTGTTCCACTGGTTAATTGATCTAATTGTCAGGAAATTTGTTCTTAGTTCCAGGTTGCTTCTCTCCTTGATTAGTTTCCACCCATTGCTTCTTGTCCTACCTTCAGGTGCTTGGAAGAATAGCTTGACTCCCTCTTCTTTGTGGCAACCCCTGAGATATCAGAACACTTGAGAAGTTCTTTGCAGAACCGGAGAATCCATCTGAATCAAAAATGGAAAAGCAAAACTGTTGACATCTGACATTTAACAGTAACAGAGTTGGAAGGGACCTTGGAGGTCATCCAGTCCAACCCCCTGCTCACGCAGGAGACCTGTACTAGGGATTCGAACCGCCGAATTGCCGACCTTTCTGATTGACAAGCTCAGCGTCTTAGCCACTGAGCCACTTAGTCTGCTTCAATTGTCAGTATTTCAACTATGTTTTCTTTTAACTCAAAACGTCTTTAAAAGCTTTACAAAAAATAAATAGTTGCACTTAATAACATTCATACCTGTTTTCCCCACTAAATGTGCATGAGCAGCAATAGGTTTATTAAAAGAATATTCCTATTGTCTTTCCTGCTGCTCCAATAAAACTAGGTGTCCCTTAGAGGATGGAACAGCTGGCTGCTCTAATTTGAGCAATAGAGCATAATTAAGTGGCGAAGCGTACAGTAAACTCTTTGGAAATCACAAAATTAGGATTTTTGCATTGTAACCTTGATCACTTTTGTCTGAGGCGTTCCTGTTAAACATACTAATGGCAATCAACCCAAGAAAAAGCTCTCATTTGGGGGAAAAAAGGGTTTTGCTTATTTCAAGGTTTGAAGAAGGTCAAGGAAATTGAGACAAGCAGTAGGGAAATAGGAAGCTTTAACCCTGCCAAAAAAACCCTTACCAGTACCCAACGTCAAAAATAGGATAGGATAGGATAGGATAGGACAGGACAGGACAGGACAGGACAGGACAGGACAGGACAGGACAGGACAGGACAGGACAG
>WNWU01000047.1:8019803-8038723 GCA_012654045.1 Ptyas mucosa | reverse complement strand
AGGACAGGACAGGACAGGACAGGACAGGACAGGACAGGACAGGACAGAAGAACAGAGTTGGAAGGGACCTTGGAGGTCTTCTAGTCCAACCCCTTGCCCAGGCAGGAAACCCTACACCAATTCAGACAAATGGTTATCTAATATCTTCTTAAAAATTTCCAGTGTTGGAGCATTCGCAACTTCTGCAGGCAAGTTGTTCCACTGATTAATTGTTCTAACGGTCAGGAAATTTCTCCTTAGTTCTAAGTTGCTTCTCTCCTTAATTAGTTTCCACCCATTGCTTCTTGTCCTGCCCTCAGGTGCTCTGGAGAATAGCTTGACTCCCTCTTCTTTGTGGAAGCCCCTGAAATATCGGAACACTGCTATCATGTCTCCCCTAGTCCTTCTTTTCATTAAACTAGACATGCCCAGTTCCTGCAACCGTTCTTCATATTAGCCACCAATCCCCTAATTATCTTTGTTGCTCTTCTCTGCATTCTTTCTAGAGCCTCAACATCTTTTTTATGCTTGGCAGCCAAAACTGGATGCCGCATTCCAAGTGTGGCCTTACCAAGGCCTTATAAAGTGGTATTAACACTTCACGTGATCTTGATTCTATCCCTCTGTTTATGCAGCCTAGAACTATGTTGGCTTTTTTGGCAGTTGCTGCACACGGCTGGCTCTTGTTTAAATGGTTGTCCACTAGGACTCTAAGATCCCTTTCACAGTTGCTACTAGCTGGGCGGTAGTACTCCAGGTACTTTGGGCAGAGAGCTTTAAGTCAAAGAAGACTACTTTAAGTCTTCTTTGACTTAAAGCTCTCTGCTCAAAGTACCTGGAGAAAAGTTGACATTTGCTATCCATATTTTCTTGGAATGACCCAAGAATGAATGTGTAGGCATGAAACCCTATTCGATCCTCTTTCCCTTTCCAAGAACAAAGCATTGCTGGTGAGAAAGGTCCCAAACAGGATAGAATATAAAGGATGGCAGATGAGCAGGAAGGTGCTTGCGTGGTCCATTGTCTCCTTTCTGCAGCTTAATTGCCTTTGAAAAAAGCCATCAGTCATTTCTGCAACCTGACAAAATCGGCCTCTCTGCGCAGTCTTGATCTACAAAGCGAATCTCAGGAACAGCTTTTTATTTGCGGTTGGGGGAAGGGGAGCTGAGAGGCTGTAAAGTAAAGGTAAAGGTTCCCCTCGCACATATATGCTAGTCGTTCCCGACTCTAGGGGGCGGTGCTCATCTCTGTTTCAAAGCCGAAGAGCCAGTGCTGTCCGAAGACGTCCCCGTGGTCATGTGGCCGGCATGACTCAACGCCAAAGGCGCACGGAACGCTGTTCCCTTCCCACCAAAGGTGGTCCCTATTTTTCTCCTTGCATTTTTTACCTGTTTTCGAACTGCTAGGTTGGCAGACGCTGGGACAAGTAACCGGAATTCACTCTGTTACGCGGCACTAGGGATTCGAACCGCTGAACTGCTGACCTTTCGATTGACAAGCTCAGCATCTTAGCCACTGAACCCCCGTGTCCCTGGAACGGCGGTAGAGGAAGGCAAAAATGGGGGGGTGTTGGATGAGATACTCAAATCAGAAATTTTTATCATTGTCTTCACAAGGTCACTATCACTGCCATGTAGTTTGGTCTGGTGGTGAGTGCATCTGGTTAGAAACTGGGAGATGGTGAGTTCTAGTCCTTCCTTAGGCATGTAAGCTGACTGGGTGACTATGGGCCAATCCCCAGCAGTTCTAGTCCTCTCTTAGACATGAAAGCCGCTGGTAATTTGGGGATAATCACCTGGATACTATGCAGTCTATTCTCACCTTAGACCTGAAAGCTGATTAAGTGACTTTGGGCCAATCACAAATAGACTGGGAGTTCTAGTGCAGCCTTAGGCATGAAAACCAGCTAGGTGACTTTGGGCCCATCGCCGGAAGACTGAATTCTAGTCCTGCCTTAGGTCTGAAAGCTATCAGGGTGACTTTGGGCCAATCACCAGGAGACTGTGAGTTCTAGTCCTGCCTTAGGTTTAAAAGCCAGCTGGGTGACTTTGGGCCACTCGCACCCTCTCAGCTCAACTCACCTCACACACCCCTCTCCAAGTACATGTGTTGGAAGAAATATCCTTTTGGGTTCAGTTCCGAGTGGGGAAAAAGACACTGGAAACATGGAGACTGCTTGGAAAGATGGTTTAATGGTGGACAGGATCACATGGTTTGAGTTCCTGAACAGAAAAGGGCAGAGATGCTGAGCGTGCCTTGGTTTTATGCCCTCTCTAGCTTTGAACTTCCTGGGGCCCAGGAAGAGTATCCTGATTGGTTGTCGGACTCCCAGGAGGTGGGGGTCTTAGCTAGCCTTGCTGGCTGATGTAATCTTCCCAGGTGCCATGTGGTGAGTTTCTGTTGCTAGATGGGTCCTATTGTGTTGCAGATGATGGTTCATTGGCAAAGATTGAGTTTCTGCCTCTAGCCCATTGACAAAGGGTGGGGGTAGGAAGATGGGAGCTGCTTCATCTTTAAAACATGCTTCTCCATTTCTCATCCAGGGAAACATAATATTCTGCCTTTTTAATATTTCCCAAAGTATTTCATTCTTCTAGGAAAGGGGTGGGTGCTAACTTCCTACAATTAGCTCTGCTGGCTCTGGAGCTCTGGTGGCTCAGCAGACCAAAGCAGTGTTATTAACTGTTATCAACATCAACTGCCTGCAATTACTGCAAGTTCAAATCCCACCAGGCTCAAGGTTGACTCAGCCTTCCATCCTTTCTAAGGTAGGTAAAACGAAGACCCAGTTTGTGGGGGCAGTAAGCTGACTTTGTATAAAATATACAAAAGTATGAAGGCTATTGCTTAACGCTTTGTAAGCCACCCTGAGTCTCCGGAGAAGGGCGGCATATAAATCAAAATTAAAAAGAAATAAATAAAAAAAATTACATGGTTCAGGATGCAAAGAAGGAAATTTTAAAAAAAAAGAAAAGAAAGGAGCCATCATTCTTTTGTTCAGAGAACAGGCTTTTTTCTTCCCCACATCGGTCTTCTCACCCGCTCCCCTACCCACCACCGAGTCAACTTCAGATATCCAGCTTTATCCCCTTAGATTTTCAAGCCTCCACTCGAAGTCAGCTGGATTCCATGGACCAACCTTGGCAACTTTAAGACTTATGGACTTCAGCTCCCCGAATTCTCCCAACTAAGTCCATGGAATCCAGCTGATTTCAAGTGGAGACTTGAAAGCTACTGAGATAAAGCCTGTCTATCTGAAGTTGACTCAGTGCTGGAGTGGGCTAGAAGACCGACCTGGCGAAGGAAAGCTGTTTTCTGAACAAACGAGGGTAACTTCTTTCTTTTCTTTCTTTTTTTTCTTAAAAAATCCCTTCTGTTGTATCCTGATCCATGTAGGTATTTGAGGGGGAGATGAAAAAAAAAAAAGGATCATGTAGCTAAGAAGATTTTGTGTCATGCTGGTGTGGATAATTCTTCTGCTTTTATCTCCTTTGGAGATTAAATGTAAGCTTAAATGGAAGATTAGAGATGAATGGCAGAGACCGTGGGGGTTCGGACATGCCGGTTGGGAAAAGCTTATTCCATTCAGCCTAATTTGACTCCTGGGAGGGGGGGGGCTGCCATGTGAGACAGGCGGAAGAGGTTTGCTGAAATTTGGCAAGGTGTCGCACATTACAAACCGGATCGCTCCAGAATTAGAAAGGATGCAAACGGACAGTGTGATATTTACAAAAGGGAAGAAGCCATCGATCGTGGGGTTTTTTAAACATACACACACACACACACACACACACACACACACACACACATATGCAATTTCTTTCTAGCCAGGTTCTACCTACGTAAGCTAAGATGTTCCTCAGCCCTGGTTCTGTGAAATCTCATTCACAACTTCTGGGCTTTTTACTACAACTCTGTGTTGGCCTGTGGGAGACTCAGATAGATCCATTTCTGTCTTATTAGACTTCATCAGTGAGTCACACCCTACAAAAAAGAAAAAAGAAAAAAGAAACGTACATTTTACAGGGAGGATACTTGAAATAGGGTGTGGCTCACTGACGAAGTCTAATACGATAGAAATGGATCTATTTGAGTCTCCCATAGGCCAACACAGAGTTGCAGTAAAAAGCCCAGAAGTTGTGAATGAGATTTCACAGGACCAGGGCTGAGGAACATCTTAGCTTATGTAGGTAGAACCTGGCTAGAAAGAAATTACATATAAAGCCTACGAAAAAGGAAAAAGAAATCAATCTATCTATCTATCTATCTATCTATCTATCTATCTATCTATCTATCTCGTGGAAATGACAGAATTTTGTCATTTGCGTTCCTTCATTAACTACAGGGCTTTGCACAGTGTCTCTGCAACTTTCAGATTCAATTTAAATCTTTTTCTTTTTTCTTTTTAATTTGATTTATATGCTGCCCTTCTCTGGAGACTCAGGGCGGCTTACAATGCGTTAAGCAATAGCCTTCATACTTCTGTATATTTTATACAAAGTCAGCTTATTGCCCCCACAATCTGGGTCCTCATTTTACCTACCTTAGAAAGGATGGAAGGCTGAGTCAACCTTGAGCCTGGTGAGATTCGAACTTGCAGTAATTGCAGGCAGCTGATGTTAATAACAGTGTTTTGGTCTGCTGCGCCACCAGGGCTCTTCTTTGTCAGTGCACAACATATGTACAATGAGATTGGTTGAGCTCCCTCAGTGCACCCCCCCCAACACAATACAACTCACAGTGAAGACAAAAAAATCCCTGACCCAATAAATCATATTAACAAAACACCCAGTCCTATTGCGCCAGTGTGAACATGTTACACCTTGCACCAGCCCTGCAGTCCATCGTACTAAATAGTTATGATGTTATTTCACATTCAGGAGTTTGACAGCCCATGGATAAAAACTGTTCTTCAGCCTGTTTGTGCGGCTGGCTATGTTTCTATATCTCCTTCTGGATGGTAGGAGGGTAAAGAAGTGGTGACCAGGGTGAGAGTAGTCCCTGAGAATTTTCCTCACTCTTCTAAGGCAGTGAGCCCTAGCGATCTCATCTAGCGGTATAAGGAGACAGCTCCAGTGGTGGGTTGCTACCAGTTCTCCCTGGTTCTTGCGAACCGGTTGTGGAAATTTTGAGTAGTTCAGAAAACCGGTAAATACCACCTCTGCCTGGCCCCACCCCCAATCTATTCATTGCCTCCCGAGTCCCAGCTGATTGGCTAGAAGGAAAAAAAATCAGGGCTCATTTGGCAAAGAAGAGGAAGAAAAAAAACAAGACACCGTAACTTTAAATTGAGAAGCCAAGAAGCCTCCCAACTGATCGGCTAGAACCGATCCTCTCCTTGTAAACCGCTCGGAGGTGGTAGATTGGCAATTGAGGCCAAGCTGCCTGAAAGCGGTTTCCGATGCTCTCGGTGATGGCAGAGTGGCAAAAAATTGTTTAAACTCTTGCTGCGGTGCTTCAAAGGGCCGCCCTACAGCTGATCAGGGGTAAAAGGCAGTGTGGTAGTAGACCAGTGCACACCAAAAACAAATGGGTAGACCGGTATAGCTCTGCAAGCAGTTAAAAGCATGGTAGACCAGTACCTCTGCTAAATCCTAAAGAATTGTCACATGACCATCAAACCACGCCCACAAAATAAGCCACGCCCACAGAACCCGTAGTAAAAAATTTTAGAACCCACTCATGGACAGTTCACGATGTTTTGTGCTGTACTCACCACTCTCTGTCATGTTTTTCTATCCATGGCTGTCAGACCAGCGTACCAACCATGTGGGAACTTCAACTCCCAGAATCCCCCCCAAGCCAGCATGTTTGATAACTGGCTTGCATTCACGACTGGTTGTATTATACTATGGTCATTAAAATGCCTTGGATAGTACAGTGGTCTAAAGCCCTGTTATTAACATCAGCTGCCTGCAATTATTGCAGGTTCGAATCTCACCAAGGCTCAAGGTTGACTCAGCCTTCCATCCTTTCTAAGGTAGGTAAATTGAGGACCCAGTTTGTGGGGGCAATAAGCTGACTTTGTATAAATATACAAAAGTATGAAGGCTATTGCTTAGTGCATTGTAAGCCGCCCTGAGTCTCCGGAGAAGGGCGGCATATAAATCAAATTAAAAAAAAAAAAAAAAAGCTTGTGACCATTTTTTGCCAATTTCCAGCAAAAACGAACAAAACAACAACACCTACCCCACTCGGGAAGCTGGATTCACTCAATGACCTGTGATTTGCTTAATGACATTGTAATTCCCTTAGCAACCATAGTGAATTGCTTAATGAGCGCTTTATTAATTGTCCTAAAATCGGGACCAACTCAGCTAATAACCACAACAACTTACAATAGAAATTGTGGTCATCCTACCGGTCGTTGAACCAATTTCTGGGTTTCCTCTCAATCTTATCAAGTCGTGGCTTATTTGTGATTTCTGCTGCAAGCCACCAACAGCTAATGTCACCCAACCATAAATGGGTATTTTAGTTTATAAACCACAATATGAAGGCGCTAAGCCAAAAATCACACTAATCACGTTATGTTTAGCGCAATAAATAAAAGTGTCTATAAATGCTGCTGAGATTTCCATTGCAAGTCCTCTCTTTCCATTACCTTTTAATGAAAGAAAGCAAATTCCACATGGATGAGAAACTAGCAGGGAAGAATGACTTTATACACACACATACATGCACATACACATATACATACAAAAATGCATACACATACATATACATAAAGATAAAGGTAAAGATTCCCGTCACATATATGTGCTAGTCGTTCCCGACTCTATGGGGCGGTGCTCATCTGTGTTTCAAAGCCGAAGAGCTTTGACCACAGAGACATCTTCAGACAGCACTGGCTCTTTGGCTTTGAAACAGAGATGAGCACCACCCCCTAGAGTCAGGAACGACTAGCATATATGTGCGAGGGGAACCTTTACCTTTACTTTACAGCACCTCAGCTCCCCTTCCCCCAACCGCAAATAAAAAGCTATTCCTGAGGTTCGCTTTATAGATCAAGACTGCGCAGAGAGGCCGATTTTGTCAGGTTGCAGAAATGACTGATGCTTGTTTCAAAGGCGCACGGAATGCTGTTACCTTCCCACCAAAGGTGGTCCATATTTTTCTACTTGCATTTTTTACGTGCTTTCGAACTGCTAGGTTGGCAGAAACTGATGTAAACTGATTGCCACGATGTAAAAAAGACACCGAGACTCTAGAAAGAGTGCAGAGAAGTACAACAAAGAGGATTAGGGAACTGGAGGCGAAAACATATGAAGAACGGTTGCAGGAACTGGGTATGTCTAGTCTGATGAAAAGAAGGACTAGGGGAGACATGATAGCAGTCTTCCAATATCTCAGGGGCTGCCACAAAGAAGAGGGAGTCAAGCTATTCTCCAAAGCACCTGAGGGCAGGACAAGAAGCAATAGATGGAAGTTAATCAAGGAAACAAGAAACTTAGAACTAAGGAGAAATTTCCTGACAGATAGAACAATTAACCAGTGGAACAACTTTTCTCCAGAAGTTGTGAATGCTCCAACACTGGAAGTTTTTAAGAAGATGTTGGATAACCATTTGTCTGAAGTGGTGTAGGATTTCCTGCCTAAGCAGGGGTTTGGACTAGAAGACCTCCAAGGTCCCTTCCAACTCTGTTATTCTGTTATTTTGCTTTACACTGCTGTGTAGTCTTTGTTTAAGCACATCCAACAAAGGGAGGTCAGAGTAATCGGTAAGGCTCGGGCAAGTAGGGGCAGCTGGTTTCAACCAGCCAAATTGCACTGGACAGGCAATGTATTCTATCTTGTCAAAGTGTAGTGACAATACACTTTATGTGGTTCCTTCCATAGAGTGAAGGCATCTTCCCATGCTTCGGAAGTGGGCACCTCTTCATGCTCAGTTTAGGAGCTCTAGTAGTTTTTTCTGAATAATTCCTAAAGCCAACCAGAATGCGGAAATTTGCAGAAATAACCTGGGTGACCACAGAAACTCTTACTGGCTCAGGGACTAACATGTTTGCCCTCTTGTTAGCGTTTCATCCAACCCTGCCATCCCAGGAGCATCTTACCTTCCTGCAGAACTGGTGACCATCTGCAGATGGTCCACCAAGGAGGCCACAGTTCCACAGAGAGTTTTCCATACAAGCCACGTGGCCGAGAGCTTGAAGAGACACGGAAGTGGCTTTTCTCTTAGAATTCCTTGGGTGTTTCTTAGGCAGTGGGCATGTGGTCATGTAGTCATGGGTTGCATGAAACATTGCGGTGCCTTCACCCTTGGCCTGTAATTCTGCCTCTAATGGCGGTGATTAGTCAATGTCCTGAAGGGAGATGAGGAGGCTCCTGACTCAGCTCTCATTGTCCAAATGATGTGCTGCACCACAGGGTCGGGGGAAGTCATTAGCAGGATGGCCAGTTATTGATCAGTGACAAGAAAGAAAGGGGTACAGAATTCTGGCACCTGGCATTAATATATGATGCCAAAGAAGAGGAATGAGTTCATAATAGCTTCAGGTAACTTCTGGGTTATGTACATAAAGTTCAGCCATTTACTGAATTCTTCTCTCTGGTGGAGATCAGTTATGTTTGGGCAGCCCACACATAAACCCTAATTTTATTTTCAGGGCAGGTAGATTTCCTCGACCTAGGACCATAATTGAGCAATTACGTTTGTAAGTTCCGTTTGTAAGTCATGATGGTGCTAAGACAGGTCATTATCCTGTGACGGAACCTGGTTTTACAACCTGTTTTGTCATGTGTAGGAAATGAATGGTGTGAATAGGTTTTAATTGTTTTTAATGTTTTAATGTTTAATTTTTATATATATGGTTTTTAAATGCATTGTAAGCCTCTTTGAGTCTTCGGAGAAAGGCGGCATACCAGTTAAACAAATAAATAAATAAATAAAATGAAGGAGTCCAGGCAATTCAAATGAATACAGGTTTGCTGTATGCTAACGCTGTCTACAAGAATCTGAGCTACTAACAGTCAAAGCAAATTGGCGGCAGATAAGAGTCACTGGAATTCAAGGAAGGCTGGACTTAGATCTCTTGTGGGTATGCAGGGACTTGAGACTGATGACGTGCTTGACCCCTCCCTCGGGCTCAGCAAGGTCATCTCCTACAGAATGATTTGATCTCCATCTTCATAAACTCAGTTGGAAGGTGGGGGACATCCCCGGTTTGAGGAACATACAAGACGTGTTTAACCAGGGGTGGGCTTCAAACATTTTAGCAAGGGGTTCTCTACCCGGTTGCTCGGTGGGTGTGGCCATGGTGGGCGTAGCCTAGTCGGCCTCCTGCACCACCATGGGGGGGGGGGGCGTTTTTGCCCTCCTCAAGCTCCAGAGGTTTTTGTCGAGCCTCCAAGAGGGCGAAAATGGCCTCCCCAGGCTTCAGAGGCCCTCTGGAGGCCGGAAACGGGTCCATTTCTGGCCTTCCTGAACGTCAGGTAGGCCTGTTTTTTGCCCTCCCCGAGCCTCCAAGAGTGCCCTGCACTTTTCTGCATCCAAAACAGGCCACGTGGGGACTTCTGGAAGGGGCAAGACAGCCAGGAGTGGAATTTGGGGGTTCTCCAAACTGCACAGAATCTTAGCTAGAGGTTCTCCCGAACCCCTGCAAACCCCCAGCAGCCCACCCCTGCATTTAACCCCTCCCTTGAACTTAGCCTGGTCATCTGCAATTTTGTGGCAGTCATTAAGCAAACCCATGCTTTCCTGCAGAACTGGTGACCATCTGCAGATGATCCACCAAGGAGGCCACAGTTCCACAAAGAGTTTTCCATACAACACGTTGCCTTCTCCCTCCCCAGAGAAGGTTGATTTATTCTCCAAAAGCATTTGAGGGCAAGACAAAAAGCAATGGGTGAAAGCTCATCAGAGGGAGATCCAATCTGGAAATAAGGAGGAATTCCTACCAGTGAGATCCATGAATGGAAAGGCTGGCCTCTCTCTCAGAGTTGTGGATATTCCTTTGTTGGAGGTTTTCAAGAAAAGATTGGACAGCCATTTCTTGCAAGGTAGTATAAGGACCTGTCTTGGGCAGAGGCGGCCAGACTAGAAGATCTCCAAGGTCCCTATGAGTCCAAGAAAACAGGAAAGAAGTTGCCCTGGGTTAGACGCAAAGTGCCAGAACTCGATAGGCCAACCGGCGGCGGTGTGGCAAACAGGCCCTTCCGTTTGTCAGTTGCGTCTTGTTAAATAACTTCCGATTGGGCATTCCATCAAGGCAATGTCAAGGAGGCGGGGGTTGGGAGGAGGTTATTGATTACGCTATCTGAGCTGATAAATTGCTCCTTTTCAATCCTGGCTCCTTCGCGGCCTCACCAGCAACAGCTGCCGAGGACACGATAAAAGCACTGGAAGCCGTTTCCATGCTGCTTGGCAGCAACGGTGGAGTCCTTTCATTCTGCAGAGATCTTCCCATTCACCCGTCTCTCGACTTGTTTTCTGCTCCGCCTCGTACTGTTGGGACCCGGGCTTGAATTGCCAGGCTGTGGGAGTTCTAATGTATTCTACGCAGGCGAACCCAATTCCATTCTTAAATTGGAATCTTTTCTGAGGATTTCACGCTCATGACAGGAAATCACCAGGGACCTCTTGCTTAACACACCGTAGCAGAGAGTAACCTAAGCGCTCAGCATCCAAGGGAAAGTATAATGCCTTTATGGTGATTTGACGGATGGCCATGTCAAACCTTGGCATCCAAACAAAGATGCTTGGTCTCTTAAATAACAATAAGTCCTTTTCTCTCTCGCTCTTTCTTTCCCTCCCTCTTTTGGAGGGGGGGGGGAGCCCATTTTCATTGACTCCGTGGCTTTGAAATCTCGAAATGGCCTGCCGTGAATTTTTTATTTTTTATTTTTTGCCCCAAGCAAAAGGCCCAGCAGCCACCAGTTGGGATCCAAACGGCAGAGGCATAAGACCGATAGACGACGTAGATAAGCAGACAAACGGGCAAGAATGAGGATGTTGGTCCTAGAGGAATAATAAATAATACATTAAAAGCCAGTCAGCCAAAACCGGGTTGCCACCTGCCCACCTGTGAAACAGATTATTTTATTATTATTATTTTTTTATGTTAAATGAGGGAAATTGGTTTGGGGTTACGAAATCAGAAGTTGAAAAATAAAGGGCTTTTTTTGGGGGGGGGGACTCTCCTGACGGAAGTAAAAATTGTATATTTTATGAAATGCGGAGGTCCCAAGCTAAAGGGCAATCTTTTTCAAATGAAGCTGAAGATTTCCTAGAGGATGCATTTATAAATAACAAGTTAGCTTGACTGGAAGGCCACTTAAGAGTTGTTGTTGTCACTTAAGAGGAGTTGTTGTTGTTGTTGTTGTTGTTGTTGTTGTTGTTCTTCTTCTTCTTCTTCTTCTTCTTCTTCTTCTTCTTCTTCTTCTTCTTCTTCTTCTTCTTCTTCTTCTTCCCCTCCTCCTCCTCCTCCTTCTTCTCCTTCTCTTCCTTCTCCTCCTCCTCCTTCTCCCTCCTCCTCCCCTTCCTTCTCCTCCTCCTCCTCCTTCTCTTTTTTCTCTTTTTTCTCCCCCCCCCTCTTTTTCCTCTTTTTCCTCTTCTGTGCCTTGAGGCCCACTTGACATCAGCGGCCCACCGATAGCCAGCTTGTTGATTGACTCTGACATAAGAACTTACATAATTGCTTATTGGAATCAGATCTCCTTTTGCTCTTTGTTTTCGCTTTAGCCTGTGTGTTCCTTCTCTTTTTCCCTTTCCCTCCCCAATGATTATCCACCCTACTTTGAATGACCTTCAGAGTCTGATGGATAGCATTGCAACTGTGAAGAAAGAAAGCACCCAGAGCATTGTTTTCACTAAGCTTTTCACCCTCTTGATTTATACAGAGCAGCGAGCATTGGGGATGCTCCAGACTGCTCATAGATTATCTTCATTCTGGCCGCAGTCAGGCAGACAGCAGAGGTAAAGGGAAAGCTCTCCTGTACCCTATCTGTCACCTTCTGCCTGGCAGCTGTGGCAGAGCAGAAAACAATCTCTTTCTAGGGAAAATCTCTCACTTCATCAAACGCCACAACCAAAAGTCAACTTCTACAAAGGAGGAGTTGAATCTCTGGGATGCATCCTCTCAGGGGTGGGATTCAGCCGGTTCGGATCAATTCAGGTGAACCGGAAGCTAATTTTACATCTGGTTCACCAAACTGGTAGTTGAAAGGCTGGCCCCTCCCACCCTGCCCCGCCCCTCCCAGGAGTCTCCATGTGGCCTGTTTTGGATGCCAGGTAAGTGCAGGGCCCGCACAGAGGCTCTGGGAGGGTGAAAAACGGGTCTCCCAGAAGTCCTGGAAGTCTTGAAATGGACCCGTTTCTGGCCTCTGGAGGGCCTGTTGGAAAATTCACAACTTCTGGAGGCAAGTTGTTCCACTGGTTAATTGTTCTAACTGTCAGGAAATCTGTCCTTAGTTGTAGTTTGCTTCTCTCCTTGATTAGTTTCCACCCATTGCTTCTTGTCCTGCCCGCAGGTGCTTTGGAGAATAGCTTGACTCCCTCTTCTTTGTGGCAGCCCCTGAGATATTGGAAGACTGCTATCATGTCTCCCCTAGTCCTTCTTTTCATTAAACTTGACATACCCAGTTCCTGCAACCGTTCTTCATATGTTTTAGCCTCCAGTCCCCTAATCATCTTTGTTGCTCTTCTCTGCACTCTTTCTAGAGTCTCGGTGTCTTTTTTACATCGTGGCAATGTAAATAGCCATGATGTAAAATTGACCCCCTCTTCTTTGTGGCAGCCCTTCCGATATTGGAGCCCTGCTATCATGTCACCCCTAGTCTTTCTTTTCAACAAGGAGCCTCCAATCTTTAACATCGCTTAGGGCCTCACCAAGTCTAAATTTGGCACCTCCGGGTCTCCTTCCATGGTCAGCAGTTTTACGTCTGATGCTGCATCATGCTACCTCCAGTGAAGTATTTAGAGGAAATATGACCTTTTATCCCAGTGCTGTGAATATTCATGCCCTTTACTCACCTTCTGAATTATGCTAATGTCTTTTCTAAAATGATTTTTAATGACACGCTGATAATTTGGCTAACATAACGCTGTGCAGTTAATATCCCAGCCTCTAGATCCAATTCCTTCTGCTCTTTTGAGCTGGCTTCCTAAAACTTCAGTAAATACGTTTAATCATCAATTGCTCTCTTATTAACACACAGTGATAGCCCTCACTAAATCCAAGCTCAATCTTTATTTGAGGCGCTTATCATGAATACTCCTGGTTGCAAAAGAATAATAGCAAAGCTTTGAGCAGCTGCTTCTCCCGTTGGGTACTGAATCCATTTTTTTAAAAAAAAATATGCTACTGATTGTTTTTCACCAAGTAGATTGCCTTCAGATATCAAAAGTTTCTCCCTCTCCTTCCAGCCTGACAAGCTGCTGGAAGATGATTGACAGTGTTGACTGCTAGATTTCCACTTTGCTTGTCAACAGTGTGTCTTTGGAGATGAAAGACAGAGCACCAAGATGCTGGCAAATTTCTTCTTTTTTTGGATGGGAAGTATCCAGCATACAAGCTTGTTTCCTCTCTCGGAATGCAAAATGAAATATTTCGTTCTCTTCCTAAATGTCTGCCAAGAAGTAATCTCTGAAGGCAGCGCTTGAAAGCTATAAGACTGCCTATTCCTTTTCTCTTAAAAGAAGATTTTGTTAGCATCAAATCATCCTTAGATATTTGTGGCATACCCAACTTGCCTGGAGAATTAAATTCTAAAGGGTGGTTGGACCAGTTCTAATGGCATGACAGCATGTAGTGACGGCCAGTCTGATGTTACAGTTGTCAGGGTTCCAAGTAATATACCCGCAACAAGGAGAACTCTGAGGCGGGCATTTTCCTCAAATAACAATTTATTGGGATATATCATATTGACACGAGCCTAGTGAAAACCGGCTCTAAAAGTCCTGCCGATTTTCACCTAATTAAAAGTAGATGTTTTGTCACTTCCCCTGAGTCATTGGTCACAAGGCCCAATCAACACATTGCTAAATGATTCCAGTCTCCTCCTTCCAATCATCTGCACGAATGTCCTTGGTTCCCAGAGGAAAGAATTTTATTTTGACTATAACACCCCAACTATCTCTACTAACCCCCTCCCTTCCCCTCAGCTCCAGGCTGTGTCATCACTGAAGCAACAAGAAAGAAAATGGCCTCAGTCAGGGCAGGCCAGCTTCAGGGTTGACAACAGTTGTGGCAGGAAGGAACAAATTAGAACTAGGTTCGTGTGTGTGTTCAGTGGAAGGATACTTTGATTCCCACAATGGACGAATGGCTGCAAAAATGGATGGAGTTAACAGAGATGGCTTTCGTTAAATAAAAGAACACAATTAATTTTGTTTGTACCTGGAAACCACTTTTTTATATAAAGTTTATTGTCATTGTACATATATACACAGTATACCCATATAACAAAATTCACATAACACCCAGAGACCAAGCCCAACACACATGGCAATCCCCAGACACACACACACACCCCAAACATTCCCCACCCCTCAACCACCCAAGTATCCACCCAGCAGACCAAGTAATGCTGTCCAACAGCTCACTGATGGTGGCCCTTTAGTTCATTGTTGAGTGCAATTATAGCGCTGGGATAAAAACTATTCAGAAGATGTGTGGTCCGAGTTTTAATTGTTCTGTGTCTTCTGCCAGAAGGCAACAGTCCAAAAAGATTGTAAGCAGGATGGGAAGAGTCTCTGAGAATGCTATGCAGCTTTCTCAAACAGCGAGATTCGAAGATGTCGTCCAGGGCTGGTAGCTGGAGTCCGATGATATTCTGGGCAGTTTTAATGATTCTCTGTAGAGCTTTTTTGTCTGCTGCAGAGCTGCTCCCATACCATGCAAGAATGCCGTATGTCAGGACACCATCAATGGCGCTGCAATAGTAGGACAGAAGTAGATGCTGAGGTAGATTTATCTTCTGAGCATTCTCAGAAAGTACAGCCTCTTCTGTGTCTTCTTCACAAGCATGTCAGCATTCTTAGTCCATGAGAGGTCCTCAGAGATACAAATGCCCAGAAATTTAAAACTACCCACCCTCTCCACCTCCTCACTATTTATGTACAATGGTAAATGTATAACTCTCTTCCTCCTGAAGTCAATTATAAGTTCTTTAGCCTTTTTGGTGTTAAGTATAAGATTATTTTCTTTACACCTCAATGTCAGCCCTTCTACTTCCTTTCTATAAGCAATATTGGACTTTTTTTTGGACTTTGTGCTTGAGTTGGGGTGGGGGGAAATGAAACTTTGATCTTGGGTTTTGCTGATTAGATAGGTTTGTTGTTATAGAAATGGCCAGTACATATTATTATATAAAAGTAAAAAGTTGAGATGGTATGTTATTATCTTATTCTACTGCACCAAAAGGATCTGAAGTCAATGCCTTTTCTTTCTTTTTCCCTTCCACCCTACACTTTTCTCCCTTCCTCTTTTCTTTATTATTATTACTATTATTATTAGTCATATTTCTATGCCGCCCACTCTCCGAGGACTCTGGGCGGCTTACACCAAAGACAATATACTAAATAGCATATTGCCCCCAACAATCTGGGTCTTCATTTTACCCACCTCGGAAGCATGGAAGACCGAGTCAACCTTGAACCAGTGAGATTTGATCCGCTGATCTGCTGAACTAGCAGTCAGCTGAAGTAGATGCAAGTATTGCACTCTAACCACTGCGCCACCTCGGCTCTTTCCCCATTTCCCCATTATTTTCTCTCTTTCCTTTGTATTTTTGTATTTATATTTTGATAAACCAATACAATTTTGAAACCGCAGAACAGGTTCAGGTTCTCATTCAAGAAACTGAGGTATTTATATAGACACTACAGGTGTCTCTCTACAAGGTAGACTAGACTAAGAAACCAATACCATATAAATCAGGATTACTTTTATTGTAACTGTCAGACCTACCCCAGTCAGGTCCCTTAGGAAAGAAAGACCCTCGACTCCATTTTGACGAAGCGATAGGTTCTTTTACTAAAGGTTGCAGTAAAGTCAGGGTAGAACTAAGATCCCCACAAAAAAGTTTACAAAGTTTTCCCCTCAACCCCGCCCCCCCATCCCTTTGATCAGTTTGTCGTCAGTTGCATAGGTGTTTTGAGAATCGTTGAGATGTTTGAGGCAATTCACATTCCATTCTCAGGTTGTGTGGCCTTGGAGACTGGCCCAAACTGGTTCCCTGCCTCCCTGGTCTTTATCAAACTGTTGTTCCCCCTCCCTGTTTCCCATCACAACTCCATCAATGTCTATTGCCCATTGTCCTCCTCGCCCCCTCCCCCCTAGCTTTTGATGGAAGGATGCTTCATCACTAGAAGTTTTTAAGAAGAGACTGGATAGTCACTTGTCTGAAATGGTACAGGGTCTCCTGCTTGAGGAGGAGGCTAGACTATAAGACCTCCAAGGTCCCTTCCAGCTCTGTTCCGATTGATCGAAGGCGCCAAGCTGAAGATGGCAGACCTCACAGTAACAGCTATAGTAGCAGAACCTTGCAAGTGTGAAAGTCCTTCCTCCCCTCCTCCTTATTTTTTTTTTTTAATTTACTTTCTCGGTCCAGGCTCAACCCCTGCTTATCTGACCGTTGCCTTGGTAGCAATTTTTCTTCCTGTCCTTCAACACCATTCCCTGTTCTCTCTAAAGAAGCAGCAACCTACCATGCGTGAACCATGGAAGGATTTCCATCAAGGATGCTGACTTAATAACTAGACCGTATCTGAGGATCTGGCGTATACCTCGACCACCAAAACCCAGTAGCAGTTCATTACATCCATGCTGAAGTTTCCTGCACAAAAATACACCTCCGAAGGTTTAGGGACTTACCTAGATTGCGCTCCATTCAATTATAGTTGGTCTAACCACCTAAGCAGTACCACATGCGTTTTGAGCCTAATCCCACAAGAAGCATCTTCCATAAATGCTACAAATGATGCCTTAAGCCAGCGTGTGGCTTTTGAAGCTCGGCTACTACATATTTCAGTATTTCATTTTCTGCATGTTTTTCAAAACAGGAGCAAAGGTTTCCTAAATTAAGCTAGATATTTTCTTCCTATATACTTTGCATCCAGTTTTGGTCACCACACTATAAAAAAGATGTTGAGACTCTAGGAAACATGTCAAGAAGAGCAACAAGGATAATTAGGGGACCGGAGGCTAAAACATACGATGAATGGTTGCAGGAACTGGGCATGGCTAGTCTAGTGAAGAGAAGGGAGACATGATAGCAGTCTTCCAATATTTGAGGGGCTGCCACAGAGAGGAGGGGATCAACCTATTTTCCAAAGCACTTGAAGTCCAGACAAGGAATAATGGATGGAAACTGAACAAGGAGAGATTCAACACGGAAATAAGGAGCAATTTTCTGACAGTGAGAACAATCAACCCATGGAACAGAAGTTGTCTTCAGAAGTTGTGGGAGCTTCATCACTAGAAGCTTTCAAGAAGAGATTGGACTGCCATCTGTCAGAAATGATGTAGGGTCTCCTGCTTGGGTTGAGAGGGTTGAACTAGATGACCTACAAGGTCCCTTCCAACTCTGTTAATCTAATCTTCCAGTCTGCAGTAAAGTAACTCTTGCCTGTGGTGGCTGATTATCGGCTTCAAGATGACATTGACAAGGGAACCGATGCATACATCGAAACGAAGAAATCAATACACAATGTTTTTGAGCAGAATCTGTGCATATTTTTAGCTTGTTCCAGATCTTTGGAAGGGGCAAAACTTCAGAGGAAAGCCAGAGTAGCAAAGAACGGTTCAGGCTTTGCATTCCAAAGCATGTTTTTTTTTTCTTTCCCAGGTTCCATTTCTGTTTACAGTCTGAGCTTATCCTCCGTCTGCATCTCCGTTTCTATTGTTCCCTTCTTTTCTTCTTCCCTTCCTCTCACTCAAACACACACAGGGAACCGTGATCCCGAAATCAAAAAGCCCTGCCTTCGGGGAATACATTTAGAGCACAGCCAAATAAATTTGCTCACCTTGAATTTTTACAGCAGGCCGCTGCATCTAGAGGCAGACTGGTACGTAGCTGGGGATATGAATGCTACAGAGACAGCTATATTTCATTAACTGCAACTGCCGAGAGTCAGATGCAGCAAAGGGGGAGAAAAAATGTGGTTGGACTGCAGCGAGCAACCTATTTAGCTCTCAGGATCAGAGACGGTTAGACGCTTTTGCTCCCTTTCATTGTTTTGGTGGTGTTGCTTTGCCATCTTCAACCTGATTGAGCACAGCCTGCAGCTCTTGGCTTTATTCTACGGCGCCTTCGGCGTTCAGATCTTTCGTGCCCATTCGTGCCCTCCAGACTACCTGTGGGAATTGTTTGCAGCATAAAAGGATTTGCTACTGACAGATGGAGATGGCTCACGGAAGAGTCATGCAGCCCTGTCGTGATGCAAATGCTTGGCTACATAATAATTCTGCTTTCACTCGCTTTCTTCCATAGTCCCTAATTGACTTGCCCCAAAGGTGCTTCAAGGGCTTTCAAGGGAGACCCAAGATAGACTGATGAGATTGATAGATGTTTGGATTTATGATATAATGTGTTCTTGGGGGATACTATGATCTCTATCATCTCTAAAGACGCAGGCACTACCAGGTGTAGGGATGGCAAAGAAGGGTTGGCGAGGCCAGCTAAGCTTGTTGCCGGAAGGCATAGACTAGTAAGTGGTTATCTTCCTAGAAGGCAGAGTTTAGTGCCGGTACTGTGGTTTAATGGAAGTTATAACAGAGTGATAGATCATTGATGTGTGTTCAGAAGTGCCTGGGTCCAATGCTAGGCATTTTCAGACAAGTTTAGAAAAATTATAACAGAAAAATGAGTGATTCTCAACTAGAACGGCTTCTGCGGATAATAACTTCTGTAAGTTCTTATGTTCCTGTTGAACTCTTGCAAGGAAATTGATATCTATCTATCTATCTATCTATCTATCTATCTATCTATCTATCTAT
>WNWU01000047.1:7989817-8000276 GCA_012654045.1 Ptyas mucosa | reverse complement strand
AATAGAATAGAATAGAATAGAATAGAATAGAATAGAATAGAATAGAATAGAATAGAATAGAATAGAATAGGAATTCTTTATTGGCCAAGTGTGATTGGACACACAAGGAATTTGTCTTGGTGCATACGCTCTCGGAGTACATAAAAGAAAAGATACATTCGTCAAGAATCATAAGGTACAACACTTAATGATAGTCACAGGGAAACAGTCAATATAAATCTTAAGGATATCAGCAACAAGTTTACAGTCATACAGTCATAAGTGGGAGGAGATGGGTGATGGGAACGATGAGAAGATTAATAGTAATGCAGACTTAGTAAATAGTTTGACAGTGTTGAGGGAATTATTTGTTCAGCAGAATGATGGAGTTTGGGAAAAAATGTCCTTGTGTCTAGTTGTTCTGGTGTGCAGTGCTCTATAACGTCATTTTGAGGGTAGGAGTTGAAACAATTTATGTCCAGGATGTGAGGGGTCTGTAGATATTTTCACAGCCCTCCTTTTGACTCGTGCAGTATACAGGTCCTCAATGGAAGGCAGGTTGGTAGTAATAGAGAAGTGCATAAAGGATACAAGTACTCAGACCAAAAATAGAAAGGTTTATAGCCAGTGACAGATTGAATATTTTGTATGCTACAGAAATCTCAGGGGAATTTTCATTCCTCCAGGTTAGTGTTTCTCGACCTTGGCAACTTGAAATTGGGTGACCTTCAACTCCAACTTGCTGGCTGGGGAATTCTGGGAATTGAAGCCCTCACAGCTTGAAGTTGAATCTATATAGACATCTCTTTGGTTAATATACTTTTCTTGCCATAAATAAGAAAATTGCCATTGGTGGCAGGATAGGCATTAGCAATGGGGGCAGCACATTTTATCATCATCATCATCTTTTAACAACCCCATAATCCCTTGCAGGGTGGAGTCAGGGCAAAAGAATGGAGCCAGCAGAGTGTTTACTGGCCGGATGTCCTTCTTGTCGCCAATGAGGAGTTTTGTTCAGCAGATACATTCTGCCCAGAGAGAGAGATATCTGCCTCTACCTAGGATCAAACTTACAGGCTCCTGCTTGTGAGGTGAGAGCTACACCTCTAGGCCACCGCACCACTCCGGACAGCACATTTTATGCTAGTTTAATTTTCTGCTAGTTGAAGAGCTAACTAAGCCACAGGTAAGAGCCCTGAGCGGATGACACTGTATCCGTTAGACGCACTGAAACTCATGAGAAATTTATCAGGTATCTCAGCTAGATCCTTCAAATCAAACTATGTTTCCTTTAGCTATTCTTAGAAGGCGGGTTCATATTGCATTTACTCATAAGAATGGTGGCTTAGTGTGTGTGGCAACGACCGCTGTGGTTTGTTTATCCACAATAAGTTATGGCTTAATAGGCGAGGTGAAAATGGTCACCGATGCAGACAAACCTGGACTGATGAAAAAATACAGTTTAGAAATAAACTCCGTATAGGAATCTTTCCCATTACACAACCGCAGCGGTAAACGGCTGTGTGGGTTTGCATGTCTTCCCAGCCTGGCCACCTCCATCAGCATGTAATTCTCGGGGGCATTAAAATAAAGAGTCTCCAATCTTCTCCAGGGAGAGAGAAAATGAGGCTTCCCAGGGTGCAGGGTTGCTTTTAAAGGGCAGGCGCATTTTTCCCTCTAAGCCCCCAGATTTCAATGGAGGAGGCGCATGGCAGCATCCACCGTCTCCCCTGGATATTGCCACGCAGCCCTCCTTGCCGTGGCAGAGTGAATCATTGCGTGGCGCTCCTCCGATCAGCCAGGGGTATCATGCAGAAGCCTAAATTTAAATGTTAAAAAGCTTTTGTTCATTACCGGGAGCATCCTTCCCCTCCCCTCCTCCCATTTGTCACTCCGAGCAGAGCTGTGACTCCCTTTAATATCAAACAAATAATAAGCTCCCTCTAAAGTGATTTTTCTGACAAGGAGCTCAATATATTAAACTTTATCTATATTTTAATAGCCAATTTCACACCAAACTGCCTTCTTAATAATGTATTTACCACCTGGGGATATTATTCCAACCCATCTGGAAAGAACTGGAAATTAACTGTCCCTAAACTGAGTCGGCATGCACTTGAGATGCAGCCGAGATAGCTCCAGTCCTGGTCCTAAGGGAGAAGGAAGCTTGGAGGGGAGCGGGAAGAGAGAGAAAAACATCTGGGGGTGGGGGGAATGTGGGACGCAGAGAGGAGAAGCTGGCCTGAACGCTGCAGGGAGTAAAATGTCAGTCACCAAAGGCAGGAACTCGGGGATGAATTAGCAAATCGTAGTCGAATCCGGGGTCTCTTCCCACCGCTCGATTTTCTTCCTGTCAAATGCATCAGGGGAGAGTAAGCTGGGAGGTCAGTGGCTGGGATGGAACGTGGAAATAGTCTTGGGAATGGGAAGGTGTCAGTAGAGGTGTCAAGGTTCCTAGTCATACATCCCCAGCAAAGAGAACTCTGAGGCAAGCATATTCCTCAGAGAGCCAAGGTGGCGCAGCAGTTAGAGTGCAGCACTGCAGGCTACTTCAGCCGACTGCTAGCTGCAGTTCGGTGGTTCGAAGCTCACTGGCTCAAAGTTGACTCAGCCTTCCATCCTTCCGAGGTGGGTAAAATGAGGACTCAGATTGCTGGGGGCAATAGGCTGTTGACCAGTGGTGGGATTCAAATAATTTAACAACTGGTTCTCTGCCCTAATGGCCAGATGGGTAGGCGTGGCTCGGTGGTCATGTGACCGTGTGGGCGTGACCAACTCAACGTCACTCAGGTCGGTGGGCGCTTCGCCGTAGCTGTTACAATGTAATAAGGGTTAACCAGAGAGGCAGTTTCTGTAAGCAGGGCAATAAAGATTAGGCTAGAAACAACACCAGAATGTTTCCTTCCTGCCTTCCTTACAGGATTAGCCCTGTATAAAGTGGAAAAAAACAAAATAAGATTTCTTCCAACAACCGGTTCTCCAAACTGCTTAGAAAGTTAACAACCGGTTCTCCCGAATAGGTGCGAACCGGCTGAATCCCACCACTGTAAAACGGGACTCTGTAAAACGCTTAGAAGGGGCTGTAAAAGCACTATGAAGCAGTTCATAAGTCTAAGTGCTATTGCTATTGCTATTTTATTGGGACGTATCATATTGGCACAGTCTTGGTGAAAAGCAGCTGGAGCTGTATAATCCTAACAAATGTGTCCCATCAGAAAACTCCAGTGAATAGAGCTCGCCTGCTATAAGCATCTAAAGAGCTTTCACACCGAGGGGGAAGTGGATTTATTCTGTATTTCTCCAGAGGACAGAACAAGGACTGATGGATTATACCTATAAGGAAATACTTTTAGGCTAGAGCAGACTGCTCTATGTAATGATAATGTCTTGTTTACTGAAGACCTTCAAACAGACTGGATGGTCATCCATCAGAAATGCTCTCCTAGCGTCCATCCTAAGCAGAGATGTTGGACCGGATGAGATAAATGTTCCCTTCTCGCCCTGTGATTTGACCCTAACCTTAATCCATGGCATCTCTGGTTCAGAATGGTGTGAAAGATCCTAGACAACTAGTTACAGATAGTCCTCGACTTACAACAGTCTATTTAGTGACCGCTTGAAGTTACAACGGCACTGAAAACAATGGCTTTTTTTCACACTTATGACCATTGCCTCATCCCGGTCAAAATTCAGATACTTGGCAACCGAGTCATATTTATGACGGCTGCCATGTCTCAGGGGTCACTTTTTGTGTCCTTCTGACAAGCCACGGGAATAGGGAAGCCAGGTTCACCATGTTGCTGACTTAACAACTGCAGTGATTCACTTAACAACTGTGGCAAGAAAGGTCGTAAAAGGAGACAAAACTCGCTCAACAAATGTCTCACTTAGCCACGGAACTTTTGGGCTCAAGTGCGATCGTAAGTCAAGGATTTGCCTCTACTTTTGGACTTGTTAGACAAATGGATTTGGGCTGAACTCAACAAGATTAAATCAATGAATGGGATCGCAGGATTCATGGAACCTCAAATGAATCCAACAGGCAGGTTTGATTAACATCATTACATTCCCCTCTACCCACTTCCCAAAAGACCCTAAATCATCATTAACACTAACCAGAGGTGAGTTTCAACAGGTTCTGACCAGTTCTGGAGAACCGGTAGCAGAAATTTTGAGTAGTTCAGAGAACCGGTAGTAAAAATTCTGACTGGCCCCGCCTCCATTTATTCTCTGCCTCCCAAGTCCCAGCTGATCAGGAAGAAATGGTGATTTTGCAGTAACCTTCCCCTGGAGTGGGGTGGGAATGGAGATTTTACAGTATCCTTCCCCTGCCATGACCACCAAGCCACGCCCACCAAGCCATGCCACGCCCACCGAGCCACGCCCACAGAACCAGTAGTAAAAATTTTTGAAACCCACCACTGACACTAACCAAGTATGGAGAATAATAAGAAAGCTGTCACTGTATTTCTAACTTCTGCACAAATCGATTATTGTTGTAATTTAGATTTACATTCTGCCTTTTTCCCCCCAGAAGTTCTAAGGTGCATTATTGGGAGGAATTCCCTTCATTTTGTACCCCCAATAACATTTTTTATTCTCTTGGATTGTGGAAAAGCAACTGGCCCCAAATTACACAGTGAGCTTCAAAGGCTGATTCCTTCCTTCCTTCCTTCCTTCCTTCCTTCCTTCCTTCCTTCCTCCCTCCCTCCCTCCCTCCCTCCCTCCCTTCGCAATAGCACTTAGACTTATATGCTGCTTCACAGTGCTTTACAGATCTCTCTAAGCACTATACAGAGTCAGCCTATTGCTCCCAACAATCTGGCTCCTTATTTTACCCACCTCGGAAGGATGGAAGGCTGAGTCAACCTTGACCCTGGTGAGATTTGAACTGCCAAATTGCAAGCAGCCAGCAGTCAGCAGAAGTAGCCTGCAGTACTGCCCTCTAACCACTGTGCCACCGTGGCTCATATACCCTGTTTTCCCTAAAATAAGACATCCCCTGAAAATAAGCCAATCAGGCTTTTGAGTGCAGGGCAATAAGACCAAGTGCTTATTTCAGGGATATATATATATATATATATATATATATATAAGATAGGGTCTTATTTTTGGGTAAACACGGTATATTACCCTGGTTCTCTCAACCATATTCACACCTATAGGGGCCTGATATGTGTCAAAGACCTGGCTAGCTATTGCAATGCTGGTGAGAAAGAATGGAGAGAAGAATCTAATGGAGAGAAGAATCTTTCTATCACCCTTGGCTCACAAATGGCCTTAAACCGTACTTTCTTCAACTCTTGTCTTCAATTGCTTGAATAAGCCCAGCCTGCTAAGACGAAACCAAACCCACGAGCTAACAACTTAATGTACTGCATCAAACCAAATATTCCAAATGAGATTTAGAGATGTAAGTTGGGCAGATCCCACCTCTTGGAAAAGTCTTCTAGAGGCGCCTTGCCAAAGAAAGGGCTTCTGAAGACCCCAGGTTTTCCCCACCCAATTTAGAAAGCAAAAGTTGATTTTATTTATTTATTTATTTCTCAAGCATATATAAGATAACAGATAAAAGTGTAAACATGATTTGAATACCTGAAAAGGATACGAGTAAAAAGGGACATTAGGACAGGGACGGTAGGCACGCTGGTGCGCTTATGCACGCCCCTTACAGACCTCTTAGGAATGGGGTGAGGTCTACAGTACACAGTTTAAGGTTAAAGTTTTGGGGGTTTGAGGAAGTAACAACAGAGTCAGAGTCAGAAGTGCATTCCAGGCATTGACCACTCTGTTGCTGAAGTCGTATTTTCTGCAATCGAGTTTGGAGCGGTTTACCTTGAGTTTGTATCTATTGTGTGCTCGTGTATTGTTGTGGTTGAAGCTGAAGTAGTCATTGACAGGTAGGACATTGTGGCAGATAATTTTATGTACTACGCTTAGGTCAGATTGAATTTGATGTAGTTCTAAATTGTCCAAAATTTCAAGTCTGGTGGCATAAGGTATTTTATCGCGGGTAGAGGAATGGAGGACTCTTCTCGTAAAATATCTCTGGACTCTCTCAATTGTATTTATCTCTGATATACAGTGCGGGTTCCAGACAGATGAGCTTTATTCGAGAATTGGTCTAGCAAATGTTTTGTAGTTAATAGTACAATAGTACAATAGTACCAGCGAAGAAGCCGTGCAAGATTAGGTTAACAACTCTTAATGCCTTTTTGGCAATGTTGTTACAGTGAGCTCTGGCACTTAGATCTTTAGAAATGACTATTCCAAGTTCTTCCTCCCAGTTGACAAGTCCATCACATGGTCCAACCAGATCACAATCCCAACTCCAGCTGGCTTCAGTCCACGCCTCTTTACCACCAGATGGGAACCTCCTTGGTTCCCAGGAGAAAGAATTTTATTTTGGCTACAAGTCCCCAGCTATCTCTACTCCCCCATTCCCACAGCTCCATCCAGCCTCGCTGTAGCAGCCCTGAAGACTCTTCAAAATGGCTTCAAGGGTTAACACCATTAACTTCCTCAAGTTTTGTTCTTCTTTGGCCAGATCTCCTCAAGCCTACGGTATACTTTTTATGAATCTGGTCAATCCCCCATTCCGATGTAGAAATTTTGTCTCCTTTGTGTCTGAAGAAAGAAAGAAAGGATAACTATCTCAACCGAGGGAGTCAACGTCTCCAATTAATCAACCAAGCAAGGAGACGACGTGTGACAGATAGGTCAAAAGGGGGAGGTGTATAAAAAAAAAGGCATTTTCCTTCTTGCAGTGGGAAGCTATGAATGCTGACATTTACCGGGGGAGGGGATTTTGAGGGACCAGAATCCCTAACTTAATCAAAGAGATAACAAGAAATACTATAGATGAGGAACTTGCAGGAAATGCCAAACAATAGAAACGGACCCAGTGGGTCCCAGTGCTATGATGGAGATAATAAACTATATAAAAACATGTCACAGTGTGATAAGTGAAGAATTAGGCTCGATTGTACCTTTAAAATAATAGATATTCCCCCTGGTGATTCCTGTCCGGAGGCACAATAGAGTTTGATCAGACCTGACTTGGATGCAGAAGACGCTGACTTGCATCTAAATAGGGTTTGGACCAGGATTGTCTTCCACAGGCATATTAATCCAGAGAGTAGAAATGTTCTGGAGATGAGGAAAAATCAAAAGGAAACCAGACAAATCATTCCTATCATGTGTTGTTTCATTTCCCCAAAGCTCTCTCTACTCCTATATTATTGTTTTTAGATATATAAGCACTGTAGGGAGCAAACGAGCGTCACTGGAAAAACCATACCTATAAATATTGGATTTCTTGAGTCAATTTAAGAGGAAAATTATACTTCTAGCATAGTGTTATACTGGAAATCCAACACAGAGACACACCACAATTGTGTGTGTCTAGCCACGGATGCTCCAACCTGCTGTGAGTTCATCTGTTTTTTAACCTGGGGCTCTGGTGGCTCAGTAGACTAAGGCAGTTATTAACATCCACTTATATCTGCTGCCTGCAATTACTGCAAGTTCAAATCCCACCAGGCTCAAGGTTGACTCAGCCTTCCATCCTTTCTAAGGTAGGTAAAATGAGGACCCAGATTGTGGGGGCAATAAGCTGACTTTGTATAAATATACAAAAGTGTGAAGGCTATTGCTTAAACACATTGTAAGCCGCCCTGAGTCTCCGAAGAAGGGCGGCATATAAATCAAATTAAAAAAAAAAAAACCTCAGCAACTTAAAGAGGCGTGAACTTCAATTCCCAGAATTCCCCAGGCAACGATCTAGGTGGGGAATTCTGGGAGTCGAAGTCCACACAGCTTAACCTGGCTGAGGTTGAGGAAAAAAATATTCTAAAAACCCTTCCCAGAAGACTTCCTGAGCATTAGGTCCCCTTTGGAAAACTGTTGTGGTCTGCCCGCAGCCTGCAGAGCTGGCAGCGGAGTCAGACAGCGATGAGGCTGAGGAAGAACATGGGCCAGTCCTGGAGGCTGGGGAAGGCCCGGATGAGGGCTCTGCGTCGGAGGCAGAGATGGGGCCAGGGCCATGTGTGGACTTCAGAGCCTCCAGAGGCTGACAGTAGAGAGGCAGAGGAACAGGAGAATTCTGTTCCTAGTGCATGCATGAGAAGAGCTGCCAGAAGGCAGGAGCAGATAAACCCACCACTAGTATAGGGCAGTGATGGCTAACCTTTTTGCCATCGTGTGCCAAAAGCAGGAGGAGTATGGGGGGGGGCGCCCGCCCACGGGCGTGCCCACACCCATAATTCTATGCACCTCACTCCCTACCATACGTGCATGATCCCCCCTACACTCACCCCACTTTTGGTACACGATGGGACTGTGGGCCCATTTTTTGCTCTGCCCAGGCTCCAGAGCCTTTATAGGAGACTGGGGAGGGCGAAAATGGCCTTCCCCACCCCCATGGAGGCCCTCCAGAGGCCGGAAATGGCCCATTTGCCAACTTTCTGGCCTCTGGAGGGTCTCCGGGGGGGGTAGGCCATTTTTGCCCTCCCCAGGCTCCTAGAAAGCCTCTAGAGCCTGGGGAAAGTTAAAAAAACGGGCCTTCCCCACCCTCCTGAGGCCTTCCAGAGGCTGGAAACAGCCTTTTTCCCTACTTCTGGTAGGCCCAGAAGGCCCGAAAATCAGGTGGCGGGAGCTGAGCTTGCGTGCCCACCAATATGGCACCAAGTGCCGCCTGTGGCATGCGTGCCATAGGTTCACCATCACGGGTATAGGGTCTCCTGCTTGTGCAGGGGGGATTGGATTAGAAGACCTCCAAGGTCCCTTCCAACTCTGTTATTCTGCTGAGTATCGACTCCTAGATTCACACCAGTGGCCTCTAGTTTCTCACTCTGGGGGTGGGGGAGGGAGTCACTATTCAAATCATCTTGGGGGAGCCCAAATTCCAGAGCAAGCCTTCCACCCCACTCCGGCAGTGCTAGCAGCAGCATATTGTGGCCAGTTCTGGCTACCAGCTTCAACAATCCATCATCCAATGTCTGGATTTGTTAGTGCTGTCATCCAGTTTTGGGTGGGCTCGTCCGTCCGATTCTGTCCCACTGATCTTTTCCCTTCACTATCTTGCAGCTTCTGCTGTGGCTACCACTGCCCCAACCATCCCCTGGTCTTGGCTTTGCACAGTGGTGGGATTCAAATAATTTAACAAACGGTTTGTTGCCCTAATGACCAGCTGGCTTGTGTCATGTGACCGTGTGGGTGTGGCCAACTCGACATCTCTCACATCGATGGGCGCTTCGTCTTAGCTGTTACAATGTAATAAGGGTTAACCAGTGAGGCAGTTTCTGTAAGATTAGGCTAGAAACAACACCAGAACGTTTCCTTCCTGCCTTCCTTACAGGATTAGCCTTGTCAAGTGGGGAAAAAAACCAAAATATGATTTCTTCCAATAACCGGTTCTCCAAACTGCTTTGAAGGTTAACTACCGGTTCTCCTGAATAGGTGCGAACTGGCTGAATCCCACCACTGGCTTTGCACCTCCAGCCTCCGTTCTCCTAACCGGGACGAGTCCAGATTCCACCACTTCACTGTTAACTCTTCTCCCTTGCCGCGCTTTTGCCAGGCTCGTAACTGCATGAAGCTTTGGCTAAGATAAAGCAAATAAAAGAAAATTATTACGTTTTATTTTAGTTCTGATTGCTGCTTTGCCCGTCTTACATCTGGAAGTCAAATTTTGGATTGCATCAGGCAACCCATTTGGGTAGTAATTCTTCTCTGTTGATGCCAATGGCTGATTTGTTGGCGTTATCATAATATATTGGGTGAGCTCAACCAGCTGTTCCTTCAGTTTTATGATGTATGCTTTAACATGATGCACAAACCCAATTAATGGTGCCTCCTTTAATAAACTAGGTTAAGCAAACCATGTTTCAGTGAAATATGTGAATGCCATAATACTGCTACAGGTTTAAAAAAAAACTGTGGTTACCATCTGCTTGTAGGATGTATCTACAAAACATCATTTTTCCACACCCAGCTCCTGTGTAAAGTGTTAGAGGCTTCCTGCCTTTAAACTGCATATATTGGATCTCGAGGAGCTCCATATAAATGGAATGAATTAAGCATGTCAAAGATTTGCAGGGTACCAAAAGAAAAATTAAGTCAAACTCCTAAACACCTGGATTACTTTTGAAAATTAGATTTGGATGCTTGAGATGGTTTTATAGAAAAACTACCCTCCCTACCATGTCCTCAACCGCTGCCTCTCCTAAACTAGGTAACACTCACTAGGTAGGTTGTGTTCACCAGGTAGCACTAGCATTCACTAGTTGTGTTCACTAGATAGTTGTGTTCACTAGATAGCACTAGTGTTCACTACTTGTGTTCACTAGACAGTTGTGTTCACTAGATAGCACTAGTGTTCACTAATTGTGCTCACTAGACACTCGTGCTCACTAGATAGCACTAGTGTTCACTAGTTGTGCTCACTAGATAGCACTAGTATTCACCAATTGTGCTCACT
>WNWU01000047.1:7972080-7984632 GCA_012654045.1 Ptyas mucosa | reverse complement strand
AGAACAGAACAGAACAGAACAGAACAGAACAGAACAGAACAGAACAGAACAGAACAGAACAAAACTTTTTAATGGCCAAGTGTGATTGGACACACAAGGAATTTGTCTTGGTGCATACGCTCTCAGTGTACATAAAAGAAAAGATACGTTCATCAAGAATCATAAGGTACAACACTTAATGATAGTCATAGGCTACAAATAGGCAATCAGGAAATAATATCAATATAAATTGTAAGGATCCAAACAACAAAGTTACAGTCATACAGTCATAAGTGGGAGGAGATGGGTGGTGGGAATGATCAGAAGATTAATAGTAGTGCAGACTTAGTAAATAGTTTGACAGTGTTGAGGGAATTATTTGTTTAGCAGAGTGATGGCTAAGTTCGGGGAAAAAACTGTTCTTGAGTTTAGTTGTTCTGGTGTGCAGTCCTCTATGGCGTTTTGAGGGTAGGGATTGAAACAATTTATGTCCAGGATGCGAGGGGTCTGTAAATATTTTCACAGCTCTCTTTTTGACTCGTGCAATATACAGGTCCTCAATGGAAGGCAGGTTGGTAGCCATTGTTTTTTCTGCAGTTCTAACTATCCATTGAAATCTGCGTCTGTCTTGTTGGGTTGCAGAACCAAACCAGACAGTTATAGAGGTGCAGATGACAGATTCAATAATTCCTCTGTAGGACTGTATCAGCAGCTCTTTGGGCAGTTTGAGCTTTCTGAGTTGGCGTACATAAGAAAATGCAATATACGTAACTTGAAGTTGACGAAACGTTGACTTTGGGTTGGTGGGAAGGGAGAAGACTGGGCAGAAGTGAATGTAAGCCCAGATTGGGGGTGAATATGCCAATGAGCAAAACCTTTCCTTCCTTCCTTCCTCCCAGCTGCAACCACAAGTGTGCTAACTTAGATTATACTCACAAAGGATACTATTTCGGTAAGCTATAAGCCATTACATTTAAATAAACTCTTCCTCTCTGACAGAAGTGTAACTCTGATTGCCAGATGTTGTGCGTGAGCAACTGAGTGTAAATGTCATAATCAGGCATGGCTGTTGAAATTTTCTAGGAGCCCTTAGGAAACCATGATGGACGGCCAACTCCTTAGCCTAGAACCACTGGGATTCAGGACCAAGTGAAAAAGGAGAAGGAGTTTAAAGGATTAAGAGAAGTATCATTAACAAAGCAGTGGTGGGTTCCTCCCGGTTCGGCAGGTTCCGCCGAGCCCGGTAGCGGTGACAATATGACATCACCGAACCAGTTCTCCCCCCCCTGCCCCCTGCCTCCCTGCATTTGTGTATGTGCATGGGATGACAGCGTAGACGGCGTTTGTGCGCATGCATTGCATGTGTGAAAACCACATGCAAGTGCAGAAGGTGAGATTGCGCACCCAATGAGTTCTGGGGCACATGTGCAAAAGCTGTGCGTATGCACCGATGGTGCGGTTGTGCACACAGCACATGGGGAGGAGCTGCGCGTTAGTGCGGATGGAATGCGAATGCAGCGTGCGAAGCACATTCCTGTTCGGCGCTCAGTAAGTAAAAGGTTTGCCACCATTGATATAGGGCAGTGATGGCTAACCTTTTTGCCATCGCGTGCCAAAAGCGGGGGGAGTGCAGGGAAGATCACACGCGCACATACCCACACCCATAATTCTATGTGCCCCGCCCCCATGCATGTGTGTGCGACCCCCCCCCTGTGCTTCCCCCAGTTTTGGCATGTGATGGCACCGTGGGCCCGGTAGGCCTGTTTTTCACCCTTCTCAGGCTCCAGAGCCTTTCTAGGAGCCAGGGGAGGGCGAAAACGGAGGCCCTCTGGAGGCCAGAAACAGCCTGTTTGCCGACTTCCAGGGGGCCCAGAAGGCCCGAAAATCAGCTGCCCGGCATGTGCATTGCACCGGAGCTGAGCTCGTGTGCCCACCAATATGGCTCTGCGTGCCACCTGTGGCACGCGTGCCATAGGTTCGCCATCACGGATATAGGGCAATCCTTTGGCCACCCTTGGTTTCCCAGCAGCTTCTTTTGTCATCTCAGAGATTCTCCAATTTTGAATGGGCAGGGCCAAATAATTTGGCCCATTTCATGTCTGTATATCATATGCTGTCTACATGGGGCATTGGGGACATTAGCAAAATGATAGCATTAATGCTTGGAAAAGCTTAAGGATGCCTTTCATTCTTTTAACACTTTCCATTAACCAGCATTTTGAACCCTGCTCAGCATCTGTATCTTGGAGTGGGGATTTTGATACAGTGTGTGTTGAGTCCTTGGGGTCATGACATGTCAGAGTGCACATAGTGTGACTGTTTTGAGACAACCCAGGAGCAAAATACAGTAAATAGAGGTTTGTCTTTCAAATAGTGGTTTATCTACGAGGAATATATACATACACATACTAAGCAAAGTCAGGCAATCAATCATCAACTAAAGCACGGAAGCACACACGGAGAGAGAGATACGCCCCAACAAGGCCTCTCGTATAATACAGTCTCTTAAAGTGGTAAAGAGTCAAATAATCCTGCTGACTCATTACTACCATTGCATCATCATTACAGCATTACAGTAGCTCACTGCTACAAACACTACTAATACCATTACTACTGCTGCTGCTGGAATTCCTCTCGTTATTTTCCATTACATCCTGCTTACCATCTCTTGGTTGAATATCCGTGCTCTAGTTGATGATTGATTGCCTGACTTTGCCTCGTATGTGTATGTATATATTCCTAGTAGATAAACCACTATTTGAAAGGCAAACATCTGTTTACTGTATTTTGCTCCTGGGTTGTCTCAAAATAGTCACACTGTGCGCACTCTGACATGACAATTCTGCCATTCTGCTGAAATGTTTGGCTTTACTTCTATTTGGGAGGCTCTCTTGTTTATCTTCCTTCAGTGGTGGGACCAAAGACAATGAGGTTTTCTGTCTGATTTTCTTTTTTTCTTCTTCTTTTTTTTAACCTGCCACGGGATGATGTTCCTCTCCAAAGTATGAGTAATGCAGGAGAAAAATAGTTGTCCCAGTTTTGTCTCTTTAGTGAAAGCTTAACGGATGCTCATCCCTTGAGCCATCCATTCAAAGCTTCATCATACCGCTGCCAAAAACGAAAACCAATACTTTTCTCCTATTTTGCTGGAATTATGAAGCCCACCTTCACCATTTCTATTCATTTCCATGTGCGTGGTGATAAATTCCATTTTAAAAAGATAAATAAGATGTTATTAGCACTTTGCTGGCAAGAATGTGCGAGGACTTACGGATAATCTAAGGGGGGAAAACGCCTTATTGAGCAGAATTTAATTAGTGGAATTTGTTCTGTGAAGGACTTTTATATGAAGCTCAGGAAATATGAATTTAAAGGCGAGGAAAGGGAGGAGGGGGGAAAAAAGAGAGAGCCTCTGATAAATCTATTCACTCTCCATTTCTTTCCACACACTACTTTTATGTGTGATGAAGGGGGAAAAAAAGTATGTCATTAATTCTACAAAACCACATGGCCGGTTTGACAAGATAAATCAGTCGATCCCATTTATTCAACATTAGTGGGTCCCACAGTACAACCTGTGTCTTAATCGTCTCAACTCGGCAAAAAGCACAATGACAAGAAGTAGTCGGCTCCGAGTTGTGTATAATTAAGCACAGGAGACTGCAAGTTCTTTTCAGCAACAGAAACTCAGTTGCTCAGTGAATGAAATCCTAGTTTGGACTGGTGGAAACTGCCTTTGGTGAACAGTGGAGAGCAGTAGCGATTGTACCTTCGCGGTGACCTTGGAAAGCCCCCCAAATGTTTGATTGAACTTCAGTGGAAGAACCCACAGGGGCAGTATAAGCAAAAGGGTTCATCGGAAGATCATTTCCATGCAAATTTAATATAGTATAATATCTTAGAAGGATTACATTTCATAGTCTCCTTTCTAATCATGGGGCATAGTTAAGGAACATGGGTGCCATTGTGATTCACAGGCTCATCATTGTACGCAGATGACTCTCTGTCCCATAACCAGTGGTGGGTTCCTCCCGGTTCGGTCCGGTTTGGCCGAGCCGGTAGCGGTGACAATATAACATCACTGAACCGGTTCTTTTTGTTCGGGAGCTGGGCCCTCCCGCCTGCCCCTGTGTTATTCTTACCTTTTATTTGACCCCACCCCCAATCTATTTGCTGCCTCCCAAGTCCCAGCTGATCGGTTAGAAGGGAAAAAAAACTGTTTAAACTCTTGCCACGGGGCTTCAAAGGGCCACCCTACAGCTGATCAGTGTTAAAAGGCAGTGTGGTAGTAGACCAGTGCGCTCCAAGAACAAATGGGTAGACCGGTACAGCTCTGCACGCAGTTAAAAGCCTGGTAGACCAGTACCTCTGCTAAATCCTAAAGAATTGGCACATGACTATCAAACCACGCCCACAAAATAAGCCACGCCCACAGAACCAGTTGTAAAAAAAATTAGAACCCACCCCTGCCCATAACCCTAACTTGATTTCTGTCAGGGTTCCAAGTAATAATCCCATAGCAAGCAAAACTCCGAGGCAGGTGGATTCCTCAAAGAATAGCTTTATTGGAAATATCATATTGGCCCAGATCTGGTGAAAACCGACTCTAAAGAATCCCACGGTTTTCACCTAATTAAAAGTCAAATTTTATCGCTTTCTCAAAACTATCAGTCACATGGTCCAATCACGGTGCAGTCTGGCAACCGGGTAGCATCACTCCGCCTTCCTCCGACCAGGTGTGAGAATGTCCTTGGTTCCCAAGAGGAAGTATTTTGTTTTGGCTACAAAATCCCCTCCATCTCAAATCCCCCCTTCCTATCCCTCAGCTCCAGTGTGGCAACACTGAAGCGGTAAAAATGCCTTCGGTCAGGTCAACTTCAGGGTTGACAATTTCTTTAAAATATCAGAGTCCTAAAATAGATTGGGAAGTTTATTTATTTGTTTGATCATTGATAGCTCAGTTTTATTGCTTTTGCAAACAACTCAAGCGGGAGAACATATCCAACGCATCTTCCTCCTCCTATTTTCGCCACAGCAGCAATCTTGTGAGGTTGGGTTGGGTTTGAGAGAGACCAAAAGTACACATATAGACAGGGTGAAACCAGGCTTAATAGCAGTAACTGTGACAGGATCTTGGATTCTTAGTGGACAATCAATGTAATATGAAAAAAAACAGTGCATGGTGGCACCCAAAAAAGCCAATGCAATCGTAAATTGAATTAACAGAGGGATACAATCAAGATTAAGTGAGGTACTAATACCATTCTATGAAGCCTTAGTAAGACCACACCTCAAGTACTGCAGCCAGTTTTGGTCACCACACTATAAAAAAGATATTGAGACTCTAGATAAAGTGCAGAGAAGAGTAACCAGGATGATTAGGGGACTGGAGACTAAAACATATGAAGAATGGTTACAGGAACTGGGCATGGTTAGAGGGAGACAAGAGAGCAATCTTCCAATATTTGAGGGGCTGCCACAGAGAGGACAGGGGTCAAGCTATTTTCCAAAGCACTCGAAGGCCAGACAAGGAATAATGGATGGAAACTGACCAAGGAGAGATCCAACCTGGAAATAAGGAGAAATTTTCTGACAGTGAGAACAATCAACCGATGGAACAGCAATAGTGGGGCTACATCACTGGAAGCTTTCAAGAAGAGACTGCACTGCCATCTGTCAGAAATGGTGTAGGGTCTCCTGCTTGGGCAGGGGGTTGGACTAGATGACCTACAAGGTCCCTTCCAACTCGGTTAATCTATAATCATGGCTCCAAAACTAGCTCCTCCCATGTGACTTCAGTCCTACTCAAAAGGACTGAAGTGGCGCAGCAGACTAAAGCACTGTTATTAACATTCAGCTGCCGGCAATTACTGCAAGTTCAAATCCCACCAGGCTCAAGGTTGACTCAGCCTTCCATCCTTTCTAAGGCAGGTAAAACGAGGACCCAGATTGTGGGGGCAATAAGCCGACTTTGTAAATATACAAAAATATGAAGGCTATTGCTTAACACATTGTAAGCCGCCCTAAGTCTCCGGAGAAGGGCGGCATATAAATCAAATTTTTAAAAAAGTGTTTTTTTACATAATTTATCCAATCCCTTTACTTCACTAAAGGTAAACCCGCAAAGGACATCATCCCTGCCCATTTTTCTTCTTTCTTCCCCCCCAATCTAGCGAACGGGAACCGTAGAAAACCCTCTATGGCTTCTGGTTCTTTTCTAACACACTTCCCAAAGTGTAAGCCCAAATAGTGAAAAAAGTACCGGAGGCATCATTATTCATGCAGATGATCTTTGCAATTCAATACAGCTAATTAGTAAAATGATGGAGGAAATTAGGAGTTGCTGCAGGTATATTAATATTAATAAAACGGCTCCGCAGCTTTATAAAATAATGATTGGGCTGCCTAAGATAGCAAATAGTGGCGAGGCGCGAGGCCTGTTCACACAACCGATGGGGCATGTCAATTTAAACAGTGGAAGCAACGAAGGCGGGGGGTGGGGGGCGGGGAAGAAAGGCACATGTTAACGCAAGTCAAGAACTTAAAATAACCCTTGCTTCGAGCCATAGAGTGGATGCCCGGAGGAAGGAGCAACGAGTATTCTTCTTTAGCTTATCTTCGCGCAATGAGGTTCAATGTTTCTAAGCTTCTGTACGAATCCATTTTGGGATTCAAGAGCTCCAGTTTTGGTCATCATAAGAATATTGAGCTGTCAGGTTATTGGTGACTTCAAAAAAAAAAAAAGTTAGCGGCATCGAGAGTGTCATTAATTCTGAGAAGTATCAACTATGGATGTCATGACGACAAAAGAAATGAAGGATAGATATGCCAAGTCGCATTACACCTTCATTCTAATTGATGGGACTTTTCCTGCTAATTTGGGGCTAAATTAGAAACTGTAGAGGACCCGTGATCTCCACAGTGTGTTTTTTCCAAGAAAAGATTTGAGATCGAATTTAGCAAGTTCAGGCTTTCTTATTCCTGCTCCAGTTGACTGGCAATCACTTGAAGGGACAGAAGGTATCTTACTTCGCCCATTCATTCGTTAGATGCCACCAGCAATGGGCAATATGAGTTGGTTCCACGGACAATTCTACTGCCCTACAAAACGACCTAGATTATGTATCTGAATGGTCAAACAATTGGCAACTCCAAGTCTCTGCTAACAAATGCTCAGTCCTGCACATTGGCAATAGAAATCGGAACATCAAATCAGTGGTGAAATCCAATTTTTTTTTTTTACTACCGGTTCTGTGGTTGTGGCTCGGTGGGTGTGGTGTGGCTTGGTGGGTGGGGCTTGCTGGGCATGGCAGGGGAAGGATACTGCAAAATCCCCATTCCCAGCCCACTCCTGGGGGAAGGATATTGCAAAATCTCCATTCCCACCGCACTCCAGGGGAAGGATACTGCAAATCCCCATTTCCTCCTGATCAGCTGGTAATACTATACTTCTAACTAGGGCATACAAAACCTTTGTCAGACCTATCCTTGAATACTGCTCACCGGCCTGGGACCCTCATTGTATTTCGGACATTAATACATTAGAGAGAGTCCAGAGGTATTTTACAAGAAGAGTACTCAACTCCTCCGCTCGCAATAAAATTCCTTATACCACCAGGCTTGAAATTTTAGGCCTGCATAACCTTGAACTACGCCGTCTACGTTCTGACCTATACTTAGTTCATAAGATTATCTTCCTTAACGTCCTACCTGTTAATGACTTCTTTAACTTCAACCGCAATAATACAAGGGCTATCGATAGATACAAACTAAATGTAATTTGCTCTAATCTTGATTGCAGAGAATACGACTTCAGCAATAAAGTAGTAAATGTCTGGAACACTCTACCTGATCCTGTTGTTAGTTTCTCTAACCCCCATACCTTTTAACTTAAACCGTGGAACTTACACGTTTCTTAAGAGATCCCTAAGGAGGCGTGGGTAAGCCGACCAGCATGCCTACCATCCCTGTCCTACTGTCCCCATTTATATGTGCCATGTTTCCCCAAAAATAAGACCCCGTCTTATATTTTTTTGAACCATGAAATAAGCACTTGGCCTTTCTGCCATGCACTTAAAAGCCCAATTTTATTGATTGATTGATTGATTGATTGATTGATTGTATTTCTATGCTGCCCAACTGTCCTGCTTTGGAAATCAGTTCAAATGGGAGAGAGAAAAATAAAAAGCACATCTGCATGCTCACATTCACACACCACACACACACAGAGAGAGAGAGAGAGAGAGAGAGAGGAGGAGGAGGACAGAGACAGAGAAGGAGAGAGAAAGAAGGAGGGAGAGAGAGAGAGAGAGAGAGAGAAAGAGAGAGAGAGAGAGAAAGAGAGAGGGGGACAGAAAGAGAGAGAGAGGAGACAGAGAGAAGGAGGGAGGGAGGAAGAGAGAGAGAAAGAGAGACAGAGAGAGGGGGACAGAAAGAGAGAAAGGGAGAGAGAGAAAGAGAGAGAGAGAAAAGGAGGGAGGGAGAGAGAGAGAGAGATCTCAATTTTTGAAAATCATATTTCCAAATGTTTTGTTGTTGTTGTTTCTGAAACTGCTTAATGTGACAAATGGTGGCTTTAATAAAATGTCTTGTGAGAAGATGGAGCCAGCCTGTAAAAGGAATAATAGAGTTCTACAATCTGACATGTTTTGTGACATATTCATGAAGCAGTGAATAGCGGCAGATTCCATGAAAGCATTCACCCATTTGTCTCACAAACACTTCAAATTATTCTGGGAAGATTGCTGTTGTGTGTCAGAAGTCCTTCTGTCCTTCAGAGGTAGACAACCAAAGAACTGAAGTCAGGCTGAGTATCTAAAGAGGGGTGAGATAAGCCCGGTCAACTTAAAAAAAACAACAACAAACAGCCAACAAACAGACCAGCAACCTCTTGGTGAAGGCATTTTCAGAGCTAAATTATGGTTTTCTTGCAATTAATTCTAAAAATAGACTTCGGGTGATTGATTCTGAGTCATTTTCTGCTTATTGTGTTCAGGCCGCTTGAAGCATAGAAAGACGAGAGAAGAGAGTGTCACAATAGTCCTTGTGATTCATAAAAATATGTACTCCTGTATAAATAGACCTTAAAAGGGAGAAGAGGAAATAAACCATGTTTTAAGGCATCCTTAGACATTCAGCTCTGGAAAGCAAGCAATAGCACTTAGACTTATATACCGCTTTATAGTGCTTTTGCAGCCCTCTCTAAACGGTTTACAGAGTCAACATCTTGACCCCAACAATCTGGGTCCTCATTTTACCAACCTCGGAAGGATGGAAGGCTGAGTCAACCTTGAACCGGTGAGATTTGAACTGCTGAACTGCAGCTAGCAGTCAGCTGAAGTAGCCTGCAGTGCTGCCCTCTAACCACTGTGCCACCTCGGATCGTCTCGTATTTTGGGAAAGGCCCAAAACAATATTCTATATATATTCATTTCGCTGGTGATGGGATTCAGCAGAAACAAGGGTGAAACAATGGGGGAAAATATACCCCATCATTATGTCCCAAATGTGCTTTTTCAAGAGGCAACTGGACTTTCTGGTTTTTCTTTGAAGATGTTTTGCTTCTCATCCAAGAGGCTTCTTCAGTTCTTGAGAATCCAGTCGCCTCTTGAAAAAGCACCGTTGGGACAACCATGACCTGAATGACTGGGAATCTCCATTGTTGTTGTTGTTAATTGCGAAGTCTTGTCCGATCCATCATGACCCCATGGACAACATTCCTCCAGGCCTTCCTGTCCTCTACCATCCTCTGGAGTCCATTTAAGCTCACGCCGACTGCTTCAATGACTCCACCCATCCACCTCATTCTCTGTCGTCCCCTTCTTCTTTTGCCCTCAATCGTTCCCAGGATTAGGCTCTTCTCCAGTGAGTCCTTCCTTCTCATTGGGTGGCCAAAGTAGTTGAGTTTCATCTCAATATAGGGAATCTCTATAGACATTTTGGATTCTGGACTATGGAATCTCCATAGACCTCATTATTATATTTCAGGAAATTCTAGCCACAATAGATTGATTCTGAGCAAGGGAAAAGATAGCAAGTATCCCAAACCGTTCATATTCTCTAACACAGAATTTAGAGAATTGTTTGAAATTAGGATAGATCCTTTCTTTCTCTCGCATCGTTCCTAGTTCGCTTTCAGCAGAAGATGTTTCTGCCATTCTGCACATGGGAAAACAGAACCAAATGTCACTTTTCTTCATTACTCTCCTTTTTTAAAAAAAATGGAAAAGAAAAAGGAGGAAGAAAGACTATAATTATTTACCACGAAACACAAAGCGGAAGGGAGTTTGAAGTTGTGTTTTGATTTTTTTCTCTCTCTCTAGATAGCATGTTTACTGGAGAGAGGTCATGGGAGAATTCCTATTAGAGGTAGTGTTTATAGTCCTCCTCTTCTATAGGGTGCTCTTCCACTGCCTTCCGGAAAGCAATATTAGCTCAGCCGAATGTATAGAAAGGGGAAAAATATCCTCTGGTTCAGGCGTGAAATTCTCCTGGTTTGGTCCAGTTTGCCCGAACCGGTAGTAAAAAATGTAAAAAAAAAAAAAAAGTTCCGACAATCAGGTGAGCAACGTGCAATCTTCGGAACATTTTTTTAAAAAAACTTTTTAAGCATTTTGTTACTACCGGTTCTCTGGAACCGGTAGTAAAAATGCTTTTAAAAAGTTTTTAAAAAGAAAAAAAGGCTCCAATGATCACAGCTGTGGCGCACGATGGTCAGAGTCTTTTTTTTTACTTTTAAAAACATTTTTTACAACCTATTTGCTTGAAAAAATGCTTTTAAAAAGTAAAAAAAAGGGGCTCCAACGATCACAGCTGTGGCACGCGATCGTCAGAGCCTTTTTTTTACTTTTAAAGGCATTTTTTACAACCTATTCACTTGAATAAGTTGTAAAAAAAATGCTTTCAAAAAGTAAAAAAAAGAGGCTCCAACGATCACAGCTGTGGCATCCGATCGTCGGAGCCTTTTTTTTTTTACTTATAGATCGCGCGGCACAGCTAATCACACACACCCCGCGCGTGCTGTTCTACTTACGCCATGCCTCCTTTTGGCATGCACTGCACATGTGCGTGGGTGCATGCGCGCACCTTGCATTTGGTGCATGGTGCGCACTGCATTTGGTGCTCAGTGCGCATGTGCAGCCAGCGAACTGGTAGGAAACCGGTTCAGATTTCACCACTGCTGTGGTTATTGCTAGAAACCAGAAAGATGACAGAAAGCTGGAGAGATCCAACAAACCTTTAACGGGCCTGCTGAGAGGGGAGAATTCAGAATATTACAACAGTGCTTCTTAAGGATTTGGTTTCTTTGATCCTTTTTATGTTGGACGGAGAGTGTGACTAAGGGATGCGGGAAGCAGAAGCCAGATTGATGGATGTCTCCTGTTTGAAGGAAGCTTCCTGCAGTTCCTAACCAAAATTCAACCCAAGGTTTGGCTCGAGCCAATTGTGCTTGAATACATTTCAGCAAGCGCTTTAGGGCTTCGGCTGCTAGGAACGCGAGCAGAGAGGGCTGTAACAAGGCTCGGCGGAATTCATTACTGCAAGACGTGGTGGTACTGGCTGGCCACCAATGTGGACGGCTCTAAGAGTCAGATGGATAAAGTCGTGGAAGACAAGTTTATCAAAGATTGAGGGATGCAGCGTTACCGCGCAGCTGGTGGCTGCATGCTTCTGAATCTGGAGAAAGGCCTATGTTTCTAAGCAGCCTGAGGCATCTGGATGCCCGTGGTGAGACAGAAATGTTGGACTTGCTCTTGTTCTTAAGTAACATAAGCAAAATGTGCCCCAAAAAAGGGTGTGTGTGTGTGTGGAAAGGTTTGTTGTTGTTAGCTGCGAAGTCGTGTCCGACCCATCGCGACCCCAAGGACAATATTCCTCCAACGCCTTCCTGTCCTCTACCATCCTCTGGAATCCATTGAAGCTCACACCGGCTGCTTCAGTGACTCCAGCCAGGCACCTCGTTCTCTGCCGTCCCTTTCTTCTTTTGCCCTCAATCGTTCCCAGCATTAGGCTCTTCTCCAGGGAGTCCTTCCTTCTCATTAGGTGGCCAAAGTATTTGAGTTTCCTCTTCAGGATCTGGCCTTCTAAAGAGCAGTCAGGGTTGATCTCCTCTAGGACTGACCGGTTGGATGGCCTTGCAGTCCAAGGGACTCGCAGGAGTCTTCTCCAGCACCAGAGTTCAAAGGCCTCCATTCTTTGGCCTTCTCAGCCTTCCTTATGGCCCAACTTTCACAGCCATACATTGCAACTGGGAACACCGTAGCCTTGACTATGCTTACTTTTGTTGGCAGGGTGTTGTCTCTGCTTGTTAGTAAGCTAGTAAACATACACAAAACATATGCAAAGTGTGCGGGGGAAAAAAGGAGTGTGGAAAGGTTAGATGTGGCTATCCACTCAATCAGTCAGAATAGAACTGGAAGGGACCTTGGAGGTCTGCTAGTCCAACTCCCTGCTCGAGCAGGAGACTCTATACACGTGATGACGAATCCCCATCTAGAATAGAATAGAATAGAATAGAATAGAATAGAATAGAATAGAATAGAATAGAATAGAATAGAATAGAATAGAATAGAA
>WNWU01000047.1:7953404-7963903 GCA_012654045.1 Ptyas mucosa | reverse complement strand
GAGTGGAGTGGAGTGGAGTGGAGTGGAGTGGAGTGGAGTGGAGTGGAGTGGAGTGGAGTGGAGTAGAGTAGAGTAGAGTAGAGTAGAGTAGAGTAGAGTAGAGTAGAGTAGAGTAGAGTAGAATAGAATAGAATAGAATAGAATAGAATAGAATAGAATAGAATAGAATAGAATAGAATAGAATAGATGAATGGAATGGAATGGGGAGTGGGGGATGGGACAGGACGGGACGGGACAAGACAGAATAGAATAGACCTTAGAGGTCTTCTAGTCCAGCCCCCTGCTCAGGCAGGAAACCCTCTACCATTTCAGACACGGTATTGCGTTGCCCACCTTCTTCATAAAAACAATAAAGCCGGGATGTAAATAATTAAAAATAAATTAGCGCAACAACCGCATTCCCATCACCAGGCTCTAAATGATGCCTGGCTATCATGTCATCTGCTGACCAAACCGGAAATGAATGAGAATCGGCCCCGAAATGCAAGTTAAGGCAGGCAGCCCGGGATGTTCATAAAGCCGAGACGAAAAAAGCAGACTGATTAGTTTGGATAGTGCATCGAATGAGGTGAGAAGGGAGAGTGGATAGAAGCCCAGAGGGAACTCTTGCTATATCCAGGGTCGCATCTTGCCACACGACGGGTTTTCATTGCTTCCTAGACTTCTGCTTTCCACCTGTCAACCTCTGCCTACACAACATCCATTTACATATCCCTTTTGTCTCAAGGGGCTGTTTCATCTCCATACCAAGCCAAGCAGCCACCTCCACGGGAAAGTTCCTTTATTTGTAAATCATTCCTCTTACGCATCGTACACTGTTGTTGTTTTTTCCAGCGGTGTTTCGGAAGCAGGCGGTATGTGTCAAATATATATATATATATATTATTATTATTATTTTATCCAGAGGGATAAACATTGATTTACACAATGGACCAGAACGGTCCTGAGGCAGCCTATAGAGAATGCCCATTTTTTTAAAAAAAGAAAAAAAAAAGAAAAAATGCAAGGGATGGAGGGGGAAAAATTGGGGAAGGAGGAAACGAACTGTGCCTCCTTTGTTAGATCCGGGGGCCTTTGGAAAACCATCCTAGGTTAATTTTAGTGTGGATTACGCCTTTTTGCTTTCTCGCTCTGCCACTGTCTCAATCTTTTTTTTTAAACCTTTTTTTAAAAAAAAATAGCACACAAACTTGGAGTGGAAGAGGGTGGGGCATTCACTTACTTTCCCTACCGGTTGGCAAATGTGAGCCCGCACATGCGCCCGGACTTCTGTGCATGCGCCCAGCCCAGTGGTGGGTTGCCCCCAGTTTGGACTGGTTCGCAAGAACCGGTAGTAAAATCGGCGGAAGGCCCCGCCCCCCGCCCCGGATATCATCATCGGCGATCTGTGCATGCACAGAAGCGATCCCGTTGCAACCCGGTAGTAAAAGTAAGTAGAACCCATCCCTGGCGCAGACTCAAAAATGTGTGTAAATGGGATGGCATTGAGGCGGGGCGTATGGGCGGGTGGCAGAGGTGGGTTTCAGTAAGTTCTGACCAGTTTTAGAGATCTGGTAGTGGAAATTTTGAGTAGTTCGGAGAACTGGTTGTAAAAATTCTGACTGGCCCCACCACCATCTATTCTCTTCCTCTCAATTCCCAGCTGATCAGGAGGAAATGGGGATTTTGCAGTATCCTTCCCCTGCCACGCCCACCAAGCCATGCCCACCAAAGTACGCCATACCCACCAAGCCATGCCCACAGAACCGGAAGTAAAATATTTTGAAACCCACCACTGGCGGGTAGGTGGGCCCACCTGCGATTACTGCTACCGGTTCGGGTGAACTGGTCCTAACCGGCTGAATACCACCTCTGGAGTAGAGCAATAATATGGACCAACTCAGTTCACTACTGAGATGGGATTGGTATATGAATGTAGTTTGGTGAGGGGGGGTGTCAATGTCTCAGTGGTTAAAGACATTGAGTTTGATGGCCCAGGTTCGAGACCCGAGTGTTGTGCGATGGGATGAGCTCCCGTCCTTGCTCCAGCTCCTGTCTACCTACCAGTTCGAAAGCATGCAAACACAACTAGATAAATATCTCTATTCCTCCCTCCCAATCGCTCATCCCCAGTGTGGCCACACTGAAGCCCCAAAATGGCCTCAGTCAGGTCAGCTTCTGGGTTGACACCTAGATTCGGACACGACTGGGTAGGGAAATCTTTACCTTTAGTGTACGGTAGCTTGATTTGGGGTTGGTAGGTCAAATGAACCCAGGTCATTGTGGCTTACAAACCATAGTTGATGGATTAGCATGTTGGTTTGCATAACTTAACTGAAGATTACTCCCAAGGTGACTGTTGTTGAAGTAGTCAATTAAATGTGAAGGTTTGAGACTTTTTTTTAAAAAAAAATAGTTGTATTCATGGATGGAGAAGAAATGAGTCCCGTTTTAGGAAGCTACTTGGTTTACAAAATCTGTAGAAAAATTGGACCATGCAGGAGATCCAAATTCATACTCCGGGAGATTTGAAAATGCAGGTTACAATTTTCCTATGCCATTTTGCAAATACAATGCAAAGAAAAAGACATTTATTAAGGAGGGGGGGAAAAACCCCCTTATCTTTCTTGCTGTGGGCTCAAATATTTCCCTGTCAGGGTTCACCTCCCTTATCCTGCCCATATTTATTTTTGGACTGCAGCCTTCAGCACCACCAAAAGAAAATGTATGCCATAAATCTAGGTTCCCCAACCTGAACTGCAAATATACAGCCGGCTGCTAGACAGTAAGGAAAATACAGGAAACAAAATTTGGGTTGGCATCTCAGCAAAAGATCTGGTGGTCCCAAGGCTTTGCTTGCATTTGCAGCAAAGATCTGGTAGTTTCACTCACGATGCTAATTTCAAAGTAGTCGTTCAGAGTTTCCATGATGAATGAGCCAAAAACGATATATTGCAAGTCTAAGTAACAAGTAAGGGCCACTGAATTTAATTAGACTTATTTGTATGTTCAGAATTATAGCAGGAATTTAACTTGTTCACTACTTAAGACTGCCATGTCTTTTGAGATAGATAGATAAATAGATAGATAGATAGATAGATGGATGGATGGATGGATGGATGGATGTCTGCCTAGCTAGCTAAATGATTGATAGATACTGTAGATAGATAGATAGATAGATAGATAGATAGATAGATAGATAGATAGAGATAGATAGATAGATAAATAGATAGATGAGAGAGAGAGAGAGAGAGAGAGAGAGAGAGAGATGTGGGTGGATGCATGGATGATAGATAATAGATGGATGGATGGATGGATGGATGGATGGATGGATGGATGGATGGATGCCTGCCTGCCTGCCTGCCTGCCTGCATGCATGCCTGTCTAGCTAGCTAGATGATAGATAGATAGATAGATAGATAGATAGATAGATAGATAGATGATAGATAGACAGAGAGACAGAGAGACAGACAGCAATAGCAGACATATATCTCTTCATAATGCTTTATAGCTCCCTCTAAGCAGTTTACAGAGTCAGCCTATTGCCCCCAACAATCTGGGTCCTCATTTTACTGACCTCAGAAGGATGGGGCTGAATCAACTTTAAGCCAGTAAGAATCGAACTGCTGGTGGTGGGCAGAATCAGCCTGCAATACTGCATTCTGACCACTGCACCATCACAGCATAGGTAGGTAGGTAGGTATGTAGATAGATAGATAGATAGATAGATAGATAGATAGATAGATAGATAGATAAGAGAGAAAGAGACAGAGAGAGAGAGGGAGGGAGGGAGGGAGGGAGGGAGGGAGGGAGGGAGGGAGGGAGGAGGGAGGGAGGGAGGGAGGGAGGGAGGGAGAGATTTCCTCTTACTTTTCATTAAAAGTTCAACCTTTTCCACTAGGAAAATTTTGAAGGTTGCAGGATACAAATTATTAGGATAATAACTATCCTTTTATTAATAGGATATTAATAGGATATTAATTATCCTATTAGACAATCCTTAGCTCCTTCTGTACACAGAAGGTTTGCAAAAGCGGGCATCATTTTCTTCTCTTTATTTTCCCCCAAAGCATGTAAATTGTGATTTTAATCTCTGCTGTTGATAGAGAGTAGTGTTTAGATTAATTGGCCCTTCATTTTTTCCCTTCCAGATGAAGAGATTAGAGTAGTTGTGTATGATTCTATAAATCTATGCGGCCACTCCATCCTTTTTGGCATTTGAAAATGAAACTTTTGGTCCTGGATTAATTTCTTGGATCTAGATTCTAAATGTAAAGGGAAAGAGGGGTTGTTTTCGAATAATGTGCTAAAGAAATCTTCAATCATATTATAGGTAGTCCTCAATTTACGACTATTCCTTTAGCGACCATCCAAAGTTACAAGGCACTGTTTTTATCTATTATTTTGTATTTTATTCTAGAATTTTTAACTGGATATTCATTGAATGTTTTTTTTTATTTGTCCTGGTCTCTGGTCTTTGACTGTAATAATTTGATTTGATTTGGTTTGACAAGGCACTGAAAAAAGTTACTTATGACCAGTCCTCACACTTATGACCCCTGCAGCATCCTCACAGTCATGTGATCAAAATTTGTGCACTGGCAGGGTTTTATTTTCGGGGACACACGGTATAACAATTGTAGCTTCTTGATGTCACATGACTGCCATTTTCTACAGTAGTGGCCAAAATTGTGGAAACCTTTTGGGGAAAAGTATATTTTCTAAAACTAGCTCATAACACCACTTTTTTTTTTTTGGAGTTGTACCCTAAAATTATATATCAATGGAAAGATAATTTAATCAAAAATGTAATGCAATGACTTTTATGAAGGATTTGCTATTATAATAGCAGTGATAGTATAAAGAAGAAAAGGGAAACACGTAGAAAAAACGAGATATACAAAAATGATCACCACGTCAGTTAATACTTAGTTGGGTAACCTTTAGCATGAATGACGGCCTTACAGCGTCTTCCCATGGAGTGAGCCAAGTCTTTTAGTTCTGCAGCTGTTATCATGTGAAACCAAGATTGAAGGATGACTTCTATTAACTGGGTTTTATTGCTGGGTCACTTCTGACTAACAAGTTTCTTTACTTGGCTCCAGAGGTGGGTTTCAGCAGGTTCTGACTGTCAGGGATTTGATTGATCCCATCCTGGCTCTGGGATAATCGCACCCTGGTTTAGAGGTTTGGACCGTGGCTTTTCCTCGAAAGTATACATTAAGAAAATAAAACCCGAAGAAGTATTTCTAAGAAAACTCATTTTATTGTAAAAGTAAAAATAAAGATAACTCTTACTATCTAATTAATTGGCTACATCTTGCCAGCGTTCCTGCCTCACCTCTTGGCAGGAGAACAAAAGGAATAAGAAGAAGGATAATGGAGGCTAGAAAGGAATGCACGCTTGCGCACTTAATACTGATAACAAAACTTGGCAAAACTACAGTAAGCCTATTAGACCAAAAATGACAGCTCAGCTGGGAAATACAGTGACACTGACCAGTTCTGGAGAACTGGTAGTGGAAATTTTGAGTAGTTTGGAGTAGTTCGGAGAACCGGTAGTAAAAATTCTGACTGGCCCCGCCCCTATCTATTCTCTGCCTCCCAAGTCTCAGTTGATCGGGAGGAAATGGGGATTTTATAGTATCCCTTCCCTGGAGGGGGTGGGTGGGAATGGAGATTTACAGTGGTGAAATTCAATTTTTTTTACTACCAGTTCTGTAGGCGTGGCTTGGGGTGTGTGGCTTGGTGGGCGTGGCGTGGCAGGTATGGCTTGGTGGGCGTGGCAGGGGAAGGATACTGCAAAATCCCCATTCCCTTCCCACTCCAGGGGAAGGATACTATAAAATCCCCATTCCCTCCCCACTCCTGGGGGAAGGATATTGCAAAATCTCCATTCCCACCCCACTCTGGGACCAGTCAGAGGTGGTATTTGCCGGTTCTCCGAAGTACTTACAATTTCCGCTACCGGTTCTCCAGAACCTGTCAGAACCTGCTGGATTTCACCCCTGGGCCTATCTCAAATTCATTCAATAAACCCCCATTGTACAAACCACAAATGAAGGCCTTCTGGATTGTGGATTGTGGAAGTGGTTAGTTCAGGACCAGGAAAGGAATCTGATTCTCCATCATTTGCAAACCTTAGCAGCTCTTCGGCAGTCTAACCAAGACTATATAGAGTTGTCGGAAAGGAGAAAATGTTAATATTCAAAATTTACTGGCAGGATTCTCCCTGCTTGGGGAGGTGGGGGTGTTCCCTTGAGGCTACACCCCAAACTAGCTCATGATCCAGCTGGAGACGGAAAAAAAACCCGAGAATGTGGTTCCTTGAAAACATTTCCAGCAGGGGAATTTTTTTGACATTTGCTGCTTGTCAAGACAGCAGAGAGAAAGTTGTATTTGCTGCAATTCCCTTAGGAGGTGCCATATACCAAACCTCTCCATTATTTTGTCTAGTTTAGTATTGTCTACACCCGTAAGTTTTAAAGGCAGAATTTCCTCTCCCTGCAAATGCCAGGGATGAAACTTTCCCCCATGCCAGGCACGTACGGCCATCGGAGGTTGGTGGACCTGGTTCCATCTGCTGGGCCCATTTCTCACAGGCGAAGAGCCTAAACTTCTTTCGGACTCGCTTGCAAACAGCGAGAGAAACCCAGAGAATATTCTTACTTTTCCGCTCCTCTTTTGTCCTTTGCACTTTCCCCACAAATTGGATCCCTAAGGACCCTTCCATATTTAATGCTCTAGCTGAATCAGAAGTTTGGGGGTGGGGGCGAGGGGAGGCTGTGTTTCCTTTTGTTTGTGCAGACTACAACAGTGTGCTGTCTCGGCAAACTCCGTAATTGGAAGTTTTGCTGAACAAGAATTGGTTTTTCAGGCAAGAAAATGTTTCCCCTCCCTGCCTCAAGTAAGGGGAAACCCTGGCTTTGCAAATCGTTTGCATATATTTAACAAACAGACTGTTGAATCCAGGGGTGAAATGCTCCTGGTTCGGACCGGTTCGGCCAAATCAGTAATGATGGCGGCCGGTGGTTCGGTGAACCGGTAGTGATAGCGGCATGAAGCTCCGCCCACCTGCCCGGTCGTCGTTAGTTCCTGGTTTTAACCAGGAAGTAACCTGTTTTTTACCGTCTGTGTATGCACAGAAGGGTTAGCGCATGCGCAGAGCAGGGGTGAAATGCTCCCGGTTCGGACTGGATCATCCAATCCGGTAGCGATGGAGGCGGGTGGTTCAGAGAACCGGTAGCAAAAATCCCTGCCCCCCCCCCTCTATGCCCAGCTGAGCTGCACGATCATCAGAGGCTTTTTTTCTTTTAAATGGCTCTGATAGTCCAAGCTGAGTTGCTTGATGGTCAGAGGGCTTTTTAAAAACCCTCTGCCGATCAAGGCAACTCAACTTGGATCGTCAGAGCCATTTAAAAGAAAAAAAACCCTTTTTTTTCTTTTAAATGCCTCTGACGATCCAAGCTCTGACGATCCTAGCTGAGTTGCCTGATTGTCAGAGGCATTTAAAAGAAAAAAAAAGCCTCTGTCAGTCAGGCAACTCAGCTGGGATCATCAGAGCTTTTGAAAGCATTTTCTTACAACGTCTTTGCCGAAGAGGTTGTAGAAAAAATGGTTTTAAAAGTAAAAAAAAAAGAAAAATTGCCACGCCCACCCAGTCACATTATCCCCCCCCCCAAGCCACACCCACACCCACAGAACTGGTAGTAAATTTTAGATTTCACCACTGGTGCAGAGAGTCCAAGCGTGCATATGACACACGTGAAGCATGCATGTGACACGCGACGCGTGCACTTCCGAACTGGTTGGGAAGATAAGAAGATTTTGCCCCTGGTTGAATCACTGCCTTGAATCACTTTCCAATAATGTGGCGAAATTTCAACCCTTGCGTGAACGATCTTGAACGATCCAATAATATGCGCCGAAATCTATGAAATCTTGCCGAGGTTGTCTTGTCTCTCGCACAGCTCCTTTTTATTATTAAGGTCTTGAAATCCCAGGCTAAATAGAGCCTTTATTTAACATTCCTCCTGTGTCTCAGCAAGTGGAACCATCTGACCGACCGTATCTGGAGTTGGAAACTCAGTTAAGATCAGGCTTGGTTGTAATTAGTACTCGGAAAGGGAAAAAAAATCAACAGGGCCGAACAGCTGAAATGAAAGAAGGAAGTTGAAATAATAATTTCGAAGAAGGAAGGGCCATGGCTGAACAAGTTTGGTAGTCTGGCTAAGAAAGGTCATGGTGTCCCAAAGGTGGTTTTTCAAGAGGCAATATCCCATTAATATCCTATTAATAACAGGATAGTTCATAGCCTAATCATTGGTATCCTGCAACCTTCAAAACTTTTCCTGGTTGGAAAAAGTGAACTTTTAATGAAAAGAAAGAGGGAGGAAGTCAGTCTGTCTGTCTGTCTGTCAGTCAGTCAGTCAGTCTGTGTTATCTGTCTGTCTGTCTGTCTGCCTGCCTGCCTACCTACCTACCTACCTACTTACCTCTATCTGTCTGTCTGTCTGCCTGCCTACCTGCCTACCTACCATTTCCCCCAAAATAAGACATCCCCTGATAATTACGGAGGATCCCGGATCTTCGTGCCTTCCGCCGTGAGTTAAAAACTTTCCTGTTCCACCAGGCGGGCCTGGCCTAATTCTTTCCCTTTTCCCCTTCTGTCGTAAAATAATTTAGAAATTTTGAATTGTAATATTTTAATTTGGGGGTTTTAATATTTTAATATTGTAAATTGGGATTTTAAATTATTGGGGCCAATGTTTAATTCGGTTTTATTTGGTTTTTAAATTTTGTATATATGTTTTTTATTTATGGCTGTTCACCGCCCTGAGTCCCCCCGGGGAGAAGGGCGGTATATAAATTTAATAAAATAAATAAATAAATAAATAATAAGCCCAATTGGGCTTTTGAGCACATGGCAGTAAAGCCAACTGCTTATTTCAGGGTTCAAAAAAACATAAGACAGGGTCTTATTTTCAGGGAAACACGGTATCTATCTATCTATCTATCTATCTATCTATCTATCTATCTATCTATCTATCTATCATCTCTATCTCTATCTCTATCTCTATCTCTATCTCTATCTCTGTTTCTGGTCCAGAAAGTCCAGTTGCCTCTTGAAAAATACACCTTTTTATGTCATCACTGAAAATCAAGCTCAAATGAGATTTGTGATTCCTTAGCATATTGTGAGGTCCTTCGTGCTCTCTAAGCTTGGCTGTGTTCTTGCAAGACGGTTCATTACCCAATTAGGTATCGTCATCAGTGGAAATATTCTCTATTGGAGACACCGTATTGCTTGCCAGTGTTGATCCTTCCTCTGGACCAACAATCAACCTCACACACACACACACACACACACACACACACACTCCAACCTAGTAAATTAGCACCAGATAATTTAGTGGCATTCCTTGCAAATTTGCACGCAAAGGAGATGCCCCTTTCCCCACCATGGCTTCCTTCAGAAGTATTTGGATTGCAATGGTGCTCTCTGAGGCTGGTGGTTTTCTTGCAGATATTTCATTACTAAACTAGGTAACATCATCAGTGCTTGGGTTGCAATGTCTAGTATGGCCTAGAGCAGGGCTCTGCAACCTTAAACACTCAAAGAGCCGTTCGGACCCGTTTCCCACAGAAAAGAAAACACTGGGAGCCACAAAACCCTTCCCGTGCCTGACTATTTCTTGAGCGGCCACAAAACTAGCAAATGTAGTCGAATTAAACATTCTATTTTCTTCTGAAACTTTTGTTTTCTGGGATTTATCAATGGTTGGCCTCTACCAGGGGTAGAAAAGCTAAATAAATCGTGTGCTGTCAGCCCCAAATACAGAAGGACCCTCCTTGAGGATCCAAAATTCTCCTGCTGGCTGGAAGATGGGTGGGAATGGTGGCACCAGGAGACGCGGACAGGTCTCAGCAACCTTCCTAGTGCATCCTTTGAGCAGGGCTGCAAAATGTGTCCTGTGCAACTCTGAAGCCTTCACCCACCCTTCCTTCCTTCCTTCCTTCCTTCCTTCCTTCCTTCCTTCCTCCCTCCCTCCCTCCCTCCCTCCCTCCCTCCCTCCCTCCCTCTTTTCCTTCCCTCCCTCCCCCCTCCCTCTTTTCCTTCCTTCCTCCCCTCCTTCCTTCCTCCCTCCCTCCCTCATTTCCTCCCTTCCTCCCTCCCTCCCTCTCTTCCTTTTCCTTCCTTCCCCTTCCTTCCTCCCTCCCTCTTTTCCTTCCTTCCTCCCCTCCTTCCTCCCTCCCTCCCTCCCTCATTTCCTTCCTTCCTTCCCCTTCCTTCCTTCCTCCCTCTTTTCCTTCCTTCCTTCCTTCCCCTTCCTTCCTTCCTTCCTCTTTTCCTTCCTTCCTTCCCCTTCCTTCCTTCTTCCCTCCCTCCCTTTTCCTTCCTCCCTTCCTCCCTCTTTTCCTCCCTCCCTCCCTCTTTTCCTTCCTTCCTTCTTCTTTCCTTCCTCTCTCCATCTTCCTTCCTTCCTTCCTTCCTTCCTTCCTTCCTTCCTTCCTTCCTT
>WNWU01000047.1:7909165-7923011 GCA_012654045.1 Ptyas mucosa | reverse complement strand
CTCTTCTCTTCTCTTCTCTTCTCTTCTCTTCTCTTCTCTTCTCTTCTTCAAGTTGCCAACTTTGGAGACTCCTGCTTTAATACAATATACAAAGTCAGAGTTTAATCCTGACTTCGATTATTATTCTGAATAACAGAATAAGGAATCAGATGCTGCCTAGGCAAGTTCTCCGCATTATGATGAAAAGCAACACAGCAGGATTCAAGACGTGTCTGTGGCACCGGCACGGCTTAATTAGGAAAGGGAAACCCACTTTGATCCTGAATTTTGACCTGGATATACAGGTAGTCCTTGACCTGTGACCACAATTGGGGCCAGCGCTTTCGCTGCTAAGCAAGGCGGGTGTTAAGTGAACAATGCTGAATTTTGCAATTTTTCTTTGCTACCGTTGTTAAGGAAAGTACTGCAGGTGTCAAGTGTCATACAGTTGTTCAGTGAAACCTGTATCCAGCGTCCCCGTTCACTTTGTTATTTGGAAGCCACCCGGGAAAGTCACACACGACACCAGGACGCTACAATTATTGTAAATGCATGCCGGTTGTAAGTGTCTGAATTCTGAGTAGGTGACCACGGAGATGCTGCAAAGGTCATAAGTGCGAGGACTGGGCAGTGAGTCACATTTTTCAGCGCCGTTGCGACTTTGTATGGTTGCTAGATGAATTGTTGTAAGACGAGAACTACCCATGCAAAATAAATAAGAGAAAGACATAATATAGAGACAGGTGAATTTTTTTTTTTTGAAACAATCAACGTTCAAGAAGAACAGGAAGATTAAAAAAAAAAAGAGAGAGAGAATACACTTAGGAGAAACACTGACATTAAGCAAGTTCTCATTACAATATTAGGAACTCAATTAATTCCATCTTTTCTCATTTGCTTAGAATATTGGATTGTACCCTGGCAGACGTAGCTTGAAATTAGTATCAGTGTTCTTAAGGTTGTTTTTTTTTTCTTCTTCTTCTCCCCTTACAATTCTTATTCAATCTATTGAAAGAAAAATTTGCATTAGAGATTCTTTAAAAGGAGAAGAGAGTTTAACTGAAATGGCTCGTGGCAGACTGTGGATCTTTTGTGATTTTTAAATTGGATTGTAGTGAGTTATTGTGTGACTTTTTGATGTTGCAATGTATTATTTCCTATTGTGCCGAACACAATATTGGGCTGCGTGCATGAATGTTGTATGTCTTATGCTTCAGTCATTTTTTTTTTCCCAGCAAGTTGCAGTTGCATGAGGTTTCCATGCTGCCTTTCAACGTTCAAAGACATTGGAAAGGAATTTGTACTAAGGTTTTCTTCAGTCGTAAGACTGCTGTTGCTGCTAAATCTTGCCCTAAGGAAATGGTTGGAGGTTTTCCCCCTTCCAGCAAAGTAAAATATTTGTAGCTCAGGGTTGAACTGTGAGGTCCTTGGTAGTTTTCTCTGATCTTGGTAGTTTCCTTGCAGACGTTTCATTACCAAACTAGCATTTTCATTACCAAACAAGCATCTTCAATGCTAGAAGGAAGTGAGGTGTGGGAGGGGGAGGAGGAGGGAGGAGGACTGTTGGGGTCCTTGGTGCTTGCTCAACTTGGTCATTTTCTTGCAGATGTTTCATTACCAAACAAGCATCTTCAATGCTAGAAGGAAGTGAGGTATGGGGGGGGGGGGGGGGGGGGGGGAGGAGGAGGACTGTGGGGGTTCTTGGTGGTCGCTCAACTTGGTCATTTTCTTGTAGATGTTTCATTACCAAACTAGCATCTTCATTACCAAACAAGCATCTTCAATGCTAGAAGGAAGTGAGGTATGGGAGGAGGAGGAGGAGGAGGAGGAGGAGGAGGAGGAGGAGGAGGAGGAGGAGGAGGGGGAGGAGGAGGACTGTTGGGGTCCTTGGTGCTTGCTCAACTTGGTCATTTTCTTGCAGACGTTTCATTACCCAAACTAGGTAACATCATCAGTGCTACATCAGTAGTACTGATGATGTTATCTGATTTGGGTAACAAAACATTTGAAACTATACAACCAAGCCCAGTGAGCACTAAGGACCGCAGATTTCACCCCTTCCTATAAAGAAATGTGGACGAATCACCTCCCATTTCACCTGGCCAAAGGTTTGGAGGAGACCTCTGAAATGTAGTTGTGACTTGTCAATCGAAAGGTCATCAGTTCAGCAGTTCGAATCCCTAGTGCCGCGTAACGGGGTGAGTTCCCGTTACTTGTCCCAGCTTCTGTCAACCTAGCAGTTCGAAAGCAGGTAAAAAATGCAAGTAGAAAAATAGGGACCACCTTTGGTGGGAAGGGAACAGCGTTCTGTGCACCTTTGGAGTTTAGTCATGCCGGCCACATGACCACGGAGACGTCTTCGGACAGCACTGGCTCTTCGGCTTTGAAATGGAGATGAGCACTGCCCCCTAGAGTCAGGAACGACTAGCACATATGTGCAAGAGGAACCTTTATCCTTACCTTATATCTGCCAAAGACGACTTCTTGTGCAAATCTCTGGCTCTGTGCCTCAGTTTCCCAGTCTTATCCATACCTTGAATTGCTGATGGACTCTCTTGGAGAAGCTGCGTATATTTGAATGATTGTTTTAATGATCAATGGATTTCTGCACCATTAAACTCTCCATTTCAAATGACAGAGAAAATGGGATGTCTTGAGAAGGCCTTGAGTATTGATTCTGGGATAAAAGGAGCTGAAGGGATCATGACATCCCTTTCCAAGTTGCGCCACTGATTCTTTCGCTTGGGTTAATGTTCAACTTACAGTAGTCCAATTTCATTCCCAACTGCTGGAGTTCATGTCATCTATTTATCCACGAGGTTGAGATGAGATTCCCTATCTTGGGTATGAATCTTCTTTTTATTTTTGTTTTATTCTGGGCAGTTGTTCTTGAGGCTGTTATACCAAAGAACAAACATCACAATTCTGACACAAGGTCAAGGAGAAGGAAGAAGAAAAAGTCTTGTCAATTCCTCTTTTTTTTCCCAATAGCTTTGCTTTGCTTTTTTTAAAAAAACAAAACAAAACATACCAAACCCAAAGCCATAGTTCAAAAGACTCAGTTGCAATGTTCAGATAAAATGCTGCACAGGAGTGTCTGTGGAGTATGGTCAAAAACACACACACACACAAATCAAGATTGCAGCTGGAAGCTACAATCAAAGCTCTGTCTGTTTTTTATGTGCCTTGACAACACTGTTTTGTGATCACAACATGGACTCTTTTTTAATCGGGTTCTGTAGACACCCCTGTACAACACTCAAATGATTAAAGCATATTTTCTTACAATGAAATAGTAATCACACAACATGAGTGCTTCGCCATCGTGAGGAACAATCATGTACCCAATCTCCTTCTAGAGCCTATTTTGGTACTCTTGTCAGGGTAGGCTGCTGGGGGTTCGCAGGGGTTCAGGAGAACCTCTAGCTAAGATTCTGTGCAGTTCAGAGAACCCCCAAATCTCACTCTTGGCTGGCCCTCCACTCCCCTCCCAGGAGTCCCCATACAGCCCATTTGGATGCAGATAAGTGCAGGGTGTATGCGGAGGCTCGGGGAGGCAAAAACCGGGCCTACCGGAAGTTTGTGAAGGCCTCCAGAGGGCTTCCGGAGCCTGGGGAGGCCATTTTTGCCCTCCCGGAGGCTCAAAAGAAGCCTCTGGAGCCCAGGGAGGGCAAAAACACCCCCCACCATGGTGCAGGAGGCCGACCATGCCCACCTAGTAACCAGGCAGAGAACCCCTTGCTAAAATTTTTGAAGCTGACCCCTGACTCTTGTATAATGTGTAGCTTAGCTCAGAGTCTGCAGCTCAAGTAGAAGAAGCTGCCCCGTTTCTGCCCAGCTTCTCACAGATCTAAGGCTAGTATTTTCTGACAGAAATAGGGAATTAATGACAGCAATATTATTGCTGCATTATTGATTCTGCTAGTTGTATGGTGTGGTGACTTAGTGGTTTTTGCTTCCCACCCGAAAGGTTTGAGAAATCAATCCTAGGTAGCAGCAGATGTTTCTCTCTTAGGGTGCAAAGAAAAAACAAAATCTGCTGTGAACCCCATGTGGCATCAGGAAGGGCATCTGGCCAGTAAACTCTCAGTTCCATCCAGTTGCCTGGAGTCTACCCTGAATTAAAGGGATTACAAGGGTTGTAAAAAGGTGTTGTTGTTTTTTAAATTGACTCTGCTAGTTTGTGTCCCAGTGTGAGCTCTTGTACAGTTTTTCTGCTACCCCCGTGCCTTCTCTCTTTCCCCAGTGCAAAATACAAACAAGTAAAATCAAAACAGCAACATCCAGCCCCTAAACTAAACCCTTGAGTAGATCAAAGGAAATCACGCAAAGCTTAGTCCGAAAAGCAGAGAGGGAAATGAAATGAGACTTTTTATCTCATATTTCAGCACGTTCGGTTCCTGTAGACAGGGCTGCCACCAACGTTGAAACGCAGCCCAAACACTAAAGTCTTAAGCCCCAGAGCCTGCCTGAAAACGTATCCTGACACCAAATGACAGGCTCCCAATTGAGATCCTCCAGAGGCCTTAAATGCAGTTCTGCTCCGTTTCTAAAACAAGTTTCATCTACCCTGAGAATCCTTGATTTGATGTGACATCTCCCTTGGCTGGCTTCTCTTGATGTTTCTCTTTGTTTCCAGCTATAGCAAGCAGGTAGATGCTTTAAGGAAGTTTGTAGACTAATTTAGGGTTGTTTGTGTGTCTGTTCGCGGGATCACGGATTGTTTACTTGCAGGTAGCTATTAACCCGGAGCAGGAATAATATAAAAGGGAACTGTGAACTCAACATTAATGAATGGATTAAGTAGCCACGGGTAGATCATTACGTGCCAATCTCAGTGTGACCATCTGCAACGTGGGTTAAATAAACCTACCTTACAGGGTTGTGATGCTAATTATTAAGAGAATGTCGGTGTTTTTGGCAATTAAACCATCTGTTCCTTATCTTTCTCTTTTGCATAACACATTACAGGCAAATGTTCACTTTTCTATGCCATCCTGATCATTGTTGGATGATGTATAAAATGTGACGAAGGTAAAAAATAAACTTTATCTGGAGTTGGCTAGGCAACGCTATCCGATGGGGACACCGAATGGTGGATTCTAATTCTAACAACCAAAAAGTTGGATTAGATCAGGGTTTCCCGACCTTGGCAACTTTAAGACACGTGGACTTCAACTCCCAGAGTTCCCCAGCCAGCCAGGGAATTCTGGGAGTTAAAGTTCACGCATCTTAAAAGTCAATAAGGTTGGATCAGATGAAGAAAAGGGCCACTGTCACTCAGTCCAGACCAAATAGATATGAATTCTCAGCCAGGTGAGTGATTCAGAAAGACAACGGTATATAGCAGAGGTCTACAAACTTGGCAGCTTTAAGACTTGTGGACTTCAACTCCCAGAATTCTCCAGCCAGCTATGCTGGTTGGAGAATTCTTTTTTTTTTTTTTTTTTTTTTTTAAAGCTGCCAAGTTTGAAGACCTCTGGTATATAGTATCGATGCAAATTTATGCTGGCTTGAGCTAAGACTGAGGACACTGATTGGATTCTTGGCCCATTCTGTTGGCCAATAGTTGGATTACTTGGAATAGGGAGTAAATTTCATTCCAAAGATGGTTTTCCTACCCTGAAAACATAGGTGAGCTCCTGGGGGTTCGGCAGGGTTTGGGCAATCCTCCAGCCAAGGATCGCTAGGGTTCGTCGAACCCCCAAATGACACCCCTGGCTGGCTACGCCAACCCCGCCCCTCCCACCCTGCCCCTCCAAGGAGTCTCCACACGGCCCATTCATCACTCCAGGTAAGTGAAGAGGCCGTGCGGAGGGTCTCGGAGGGCAAAAAACGGGCCTACCGGAGGTTCCGGAAGTCTGGAAACGGGCCTGTTTCCAGCCTACGAAGGGCCTCTAGAGCCCAAGGGAAGCTGTTTTCGTCCTCCTGGATGCTCGAGGAAAGCCGCTGGAGCCTGGGGAGGGCGAAAAATGCTCTTTGCCCACGGTGGTGCAGGCGGCCGACTAGGCCACGCCCATCATGACCACGCCCACCCAGCAATGGGGCAGCAAACCCATTGCTAAAGGATCTGAAGCCCACCCCTGCTTGAAAAATATGACGATTTTCTGTGGTGGATGCGTTAAACTTCTTAAGGTAAGAAGGATTTCATTCCACCTGGAGCTGAATACCAATGCATATTTGAAACAGAGTTGGAAACCGGGAGGCATTTATTGGTATGAACTTGACAAGCTTTCGTTGTCTTCCCTAACATCTTTTGACATTTATCGATTCCCTTTGTTTATTATTTAGCAGTAAACCACTTTGTCAACCCTGAAGTGAACCTGTCTGAGGGCATCTTGGAGGCTTCAGGGTTGCCACACAACAGAGGGAGAGGGGGAAATAGCTAGATGGGGTTTTGTAGCCAAACCAATAAAGTTTTCCTGTGGGAACCAAGGACATTCTCACAGGTGGCTGGCCAGAGGAGGAGTGAAGTACCCAAGCAACCGGCCAGCACCTTGATTGGACAGCGTGACCAGTGACTCAGGGGAAAGGGAATACTTTTACTGTTTAATTAGGGGAAAGCCAGGGGAACTTTCAGAGTCGGCTTTCACCAGTTGTGCCAATATGATGTATCCAATTAATTGTTCTTACAGAAATTCCCTGCCTTGGAGTTCTGCTTTCTATGGGTGCATTACTTGGAACACTGACGATCATTAAGATGTCCTGCCCAGTGGTGGAATTCAATTTTTTTTACTACCGGTTCTGTGGGCGTGGCTTGGTGGGAGTGGTGTGGCTTGGTGGGCGTGGCAGGGGAAGGATGTTGCAAAATCTCCATTCCCACCCCACTCTGGGACCAGCCAGAGGTGCTATTTATCGGTTCTCCGAACTACTCAAAATTTCCGCTACTGGTTCTCCAGAACCTGTCAGAACCTGCTGAACTTCATCCCTGGTCCTGCCCCGCTTCCCAACCCTTCCCTATGAATCTTGAGCAAACTAGAGGAAAGACTGAGTATTCTGCAATGATTTGAAGCAACCCAGCAAACTTGAACCTCTTAGGGAGGAATTTCAAGTCTTAAAGTTGCCAAGGTTGTACACCCCTGATGTAGAGTTTGGTTTTAAGTGGGGGGAACTATCTAAATATTTTAAATAAAGAAATGGGTAAGAACTCAAAAGACAGCTCTTCCCTAGACATTCTCGGAGTATATCTTTAGTGATGCTAGTAATTTGCTTCAGTTTGGCACGATTTCTTCCTATGGGTGAGGAACAGTAAACAAAAGTGCTTTGGAATAAATCAGCATGTCTTTTGGATTATTGCAGCCATTGATATTATCTTGGCAACAACATTGAGGTTGATTGCCTTTGTCTTCCTTTGGAATGGTTTTTTACTTCCTAATCTAGGTTACTCCCCTGTAGGTCTTCTGGTGGGCTCCCATCCAGTTATTAACCTGATCCATCTCTGCTTAGCTTAAAAGATCAACTGAGGCCAGCTAGCGTGGCCATTAACTCTTGGTTTCCTGCTCTCTTATTGCAAGTCAGTCTACTTGTTTCCCAATTCTTGTCTTGACACCTGATTTTATTTAGTTTGTCAACAAGTACAAGGAAACAAGTAACAGTATAGAAATAGACATGGACACATGAAAAAAATTGGCACAAATATATGGATATAAATAGGCAAAACATAGCCATAAACACATAGAATGAGTAGATAAAAATGGGGACAATAGGACAGGGACGGTAGGCACACTGGTGCGCTTATGCACGCCCCCTTAGGGACCTCTTAAGAAACATGAAAGGTCCACGGTAGACAGTTTAGGGCAAAAGGTATGGGGGTTAGAGAAACTAACAACAGGATCAGGTAGAGTGTTCCAGATATTTACTACTCTATTGCAGAAGTCATATTTCCTACAATCAAGATTAGAGCGAATTACATTGAGTTTGAATCTATTGATAGTCCTTGTGTTATTACGGCTGAAATTAAAGTACTCATTTACAGGTAGGACCTTTTGGTAAATAATCTTACGAACTAAGCTTAGGTCGGAACATAGACGGCATATGTTCTGCCCCAGGTATGGATCCCAAAGAACACAGCACACACAAAGTTTGTACAAAACTTAATTTACTAAAATAACTCAGTCTTTTTCAAAACAAAGGCTGTTCATAAACTTTCTTAACAGCCTACACGAAACCAAAGATAAAGTAATCACAATCTTACTAAGGTTGGCAGAAAGCCCAGAAGCAATTTGCAGAGAATCCAGACGCGAAGTAGAGTGAACTAAAGTTGTTCCCTACAATTTGCTTCAGTCAGCATTCCTCCTTAAATAGGCTAAGGGAGTGGCCAATTAGCCCCAAGCCTTACTCTCGAGACCTCCTCCTGAGGAGCCACTCCTACCTTTTGGCCGCTCTGCATGCCCGTGCATCGAGAAGAGGCTCCTCCTCTTCATCCTCTTCACTTAAAGGAGCTTCTGGAGGTTCTGAAGGCCCTGGCTGAATCCCTGCCTCTGGCACCACATCTTCTCCAGCCTCCTCATTGTCTGACTCAAGCTCCAGCTGCACAGGCTGCTGGCGCAGCACCACACCAGCCTCCTCGCTGTCAGAATCAGCTACAATCTGCACAGGCCGCTGACGAGCCACAACAGCGTAGTTTGAGGCTATCCAGACCTAAAATCTTGCAAGCTGTTGTCCCAGAACAGTAGCAAAGTGGCTAACACCGTAATAATATGTAGCCTGCTATAGACCGAAGAAAAAATCGTCAATTTACAGTGTGTTAAATGGTCAATATTATAAAGAGGCTCAATATGAGCCAAGCATTGATTGAATGAACTGGAGCTAGAGGCAGATTTAGAGGGTCTGTCTGCCAAAAGAGAGGGTACATTGTGTTAAAGGAAGGTAGGGGGTGAGGGGTGGGGTGTGGGAGAGGAACTATTTGGCAGTTATTACAGTTTAACAACTCTGTATATCTGTTAACACAGTTGTTAGCACTATACAGGCCTTAAATAATCAATTGGTATTTAATTAGCATACAGTACAATTACTGCCTTCTTAAATCTATAATGATAAACCAAAGTTGCAAGTTATTGGATGTTAATTACCAGCTGATGATTAGAAACAGGGAAAGAAATTTGCCAGCCTCATTCGCGATATAATATGGCATGTCCATTGCCTATTGCGGAGCAGAACAGCGTGCCTTGTTTTTCCCTCTGCTTTAGCAATCAATGGCTGTTTAATGTACAATATTTGTCTAATTAACTCTAAATTATATTCTCATCGACAACTTTTCTTGGATAAGAGATCTGCATCGCATATGATGGATTAGACACAGAAGCCTCTGGTTAGCGGAGTGGCAGCCTGTTCCTGTAGAAAACTGATTCCAATATACACCCCTCTCCCTTTTCTTAGTTGACTCTCTTGTGTTTTGAAGAAGCACCTGTCCTGCAGGTAGAACCAGAGGTGTGTTTTGACGCTTTTTAGAGACAGTATGGCATTTTCACATCTACCAAGGACAGTTTAGAACCTGGTGGAATGAGGCTCAACGCAAGGCCAAGCCTGATGAATTTTGATAGCTCAAGGAAAAATCTTCTTTAATCTGGTTGTAGAACAGAACAGACAAAGGTGGGACTGATAATGTCCACCTGCATGGTTGGATTATTAATTTGTTACTGATTTTTATTATGCTTTTTGATCATCATCATCATTGTACATCTTAAGAAGGTACTTGGTTGATACCTAGGAGTACTTGGAGGCAGAGAAAAGACCATCTGGGAGGTACGTGCTGCCTCCGGAGCCTCCAGAGTCAGATCTCAACGAGGCAGAGGGACAGGGGGAGCCTGTTCCCAGTGCACACATGCGCAGAGCTGCCAGAAGGCAAGAACAGTTACAACAAAAGGGACGACTCAGGAGTAGGGCTTGGAGATGATTGGCCCCTCCCATAAGACTTAAAAGAGGAGCAAAGGCACGTGGGCCTTTGCAGGAAGCAACGTTATTAATTCTGTGCAGTTTAAAGTCTGAAGCTCTGTTTGATTCTGGACTCCGTGTGGCTTTGCCAATTAGGTCTTTGGCAGCGTGTCAAGGGAGATAAAGGTGGGTGATTATCAGCCTTATCACAAAGGACTCTTTACACCTATTTGGGACTCATCTGTGAATGAACAGAATTCACAGCTGTTAAAATAAAACAGGTTTTGGGGACTACTCATGTGTTTTACTGACTCAGGAGACCTAGGTCAGAACACATCGGTTTGAGTAAACCACATATCAAGCTGTTTGGTATTGATATTTGAGCCTCATGAAGCTGTCTTTGGCAAGGTTTATTGAGATAAAGGAGATGAAGTTCAAGAACTCCGGCACCAAATCACTTTCCGTATAGCGTCTATTGTCCACAAATATATGGAAATATCTATAGAAACCTTTTGATTCTGTAACAGCCTTCCTAAAACACAGAAAAGAGGTAAATATCTTCATAAGAGGGAGCTTGCAACTGGCTGTTTATATAATGGACTCTTGAATCTTTATCGGTCTGGAAGATAATGTTATATGAACACAAAACCACTCACTAGCAGGAAAGGATGCCAGTGTGTGACATCTATAAATACAATCAGTTAGAAATCCAGTCGGCTAAAATAGTTAAAATGTGTTAGACTGAGATCAACAAGAACCAGTCTCATGTCAATTTTTGAGTATAAAACTCATTGGATGGTTTAGAGACTGTTATTTGAGTTAGATTAAAGTGCCTTCCACCTAGAATAGAATAACAGAGTTGGAAGGGACCTTGGAGGTCTTCTAATCCAACCCCCTGCTCAAGCAGGAAACCCTACACCACTTCAGACACATGGTTGTCCAACATCTTCTTAAAAACTTCCAGTGTTGGAGCATTTACAACTTCTGGAGGCAAGTTGTTCCACTGATTAATTGTTCTCACTGTCAGGAAATTTCTCCTTAGTTCTAAGTTGCTTCTCTCCTTGATTAGTTTCCACCCATTGCTTCTTGTCCTGCCCTCAGGCGCTTTGGAGAATAGGGTGACTCCCTCTTCTCTGTGGTAGCCCCTCAAATATTGGAGCACTGCTGTCATGTCACCCCTAGTCCTTCTTTTTTTTTTTTACAAAAAGTTTTTTTATTTTTTAACCAAACATACCGATTACATCTTTTCGGAACAGAGCTTTGATCCGGTCATCAATTTATACAATTTTTTGTCATCCTTAACAAAAAAATTTATATTCTATTTTGCCATAACACTTATTTTTCAATCTTAAGTCACTTATTCAACTAATAACCATCTTAAAAAGAGTTTACTCTTATTTATTTAATCAAAACAATCACCCTTCTATTAACCCACCTAAAATCTTAAATCAGTTAATAGCGCACAGTATATTTATCAAATTTAAATCTTATCTCTAATCTTAAAAATATAGCAATTTAACATTTAAACTTGGTTCTTAATTCAAATAATGCTGTTTCAATTTCCTTTTCCTTTTTGCTTAAATAAAAAAATGTTCACATTATTACAATCGTTAGACCTATTTAAACAATATCCCAATTATTATAGCTATCAATTTTCTCCCCAGTCTCTCTTGTCCTGCCCTCAGGTGCTTTGGAGAATAGCTTGACTCCCTCTTCTTTGTGGCAGCTCCTGAGATATTGGAACACTGCTATCATGTTACTCCTAGTCCTTCCTTTCATTAAACTAGACATACCCAGTTCCTTCCAACCAATAACTTCTGGAGCGCAGCCTGATTTAGCACGAGCAGCTGATTGGCAGTTGGATCGGCCTCCCAGAATACCGCCAATCAGCTGCTCCAGGCTGCAGGGATTGCCATTGTCACAGCCCATCGCTGCCTCCGTGCGTTACATTTTCGGCCTCCGTGCATTGCATTTTCGGCCAGTTCCAGGTAGCAGGGATTGCCATCACTGCCACTGCCAATTCCCGCCACCTGGAACTGGCTGAAAATGCAACGCACAGAGGCCAAAAACAGGGATGCAGAGGCCGAAAATGTGACACGCAGAGGTGGTGATCGGCGGTGATGTGCTGTGGTGATCCCCACAAGTCTAAAATGGAGTGTGCGGAGGCCAAAAATGCGATGCGCAGAGGCCGAAAATGGCCGAAGCTTAGGGATCGGTGGGTGGGTGGGGCTTTGGCAACATTCAGTGTGTAAGACGCAGCACAATTTTCACCCACTTTTAAGGGGGGGAAATTGTGTCTTATACTCCAAAAAGTACTGTACTTTCGTATTTTGTATCTTAGTCTATCTTATAACTTAATAAAAATGTTAAACCGAAAATGTGGAAATGGTTTGCCCTTCTAGTCTACAGCACCAGCACTTCCTATATGCCGCTAACTCACTCTGACTAACTTTTATGAAGACAGACACACTTCTGGGATGCTACCCACGATAAATATAATAATAAGGAAAAAAAAGTAGCAATTGCAGTAGTATTAGAAGGTGGTAGAAGCAATAGTTTGCATGGTGGTCAGTTTATGATTGACGGATGCTGACAGATTCATGAATACTTGATGAGAGTTCAGAAACCTGGTTCAAGTCCTGCTGTAGATCAGCACACTTCCTCATAATTGTTCGTGGCAAACCACTGCCCATCCCAGTTGCTCGGGGAAGGGAGAAGGAGTTATTTTGCAGAGAAGAAATGGGTCATTTGGGTAGCCTGAGTGACAGACTTGGATAGAGTGCCCCCAGGCTGTATCTGAAAATCAGCTTGTCCTTCACACTCCAAATGGATGTTAATATCTGCACCGAATGGATGTTAAAGCAGAAAATGCGGGAAAATGAGGCAGTAGGAGTCTGAAGGAGAACATCCAGGAGAAAGGGTGTCAGGTCTACTGAGCCAGCCACTTGCTGTCTACTGTAGATCATCATCATCATCATCATCATCATCATCATCATCATCATCATCATCATCATCTAACAACTGTGGCAAAAAAAAGCCATAAAATGGGGCAAAAAGCCATAAAATGGGGCATTGAACAACTATCTCGCATAGCAACAGAAATTTTGGGTTCCATTGTGGTCGGAAGTTGAGGACTACCTGTATTGGAAGATACTATCAGGTCTCCCCCAAACTTTCTCTGTGTTAGCCTAAAAATGCCTTAGCTGTTCCTTAGCTGTTCATTCAGGGGTGAAATCCAGCAGGTTCTGACAGATTCTAGAGAACCGGTAGCAGAAATTTTGAGTAGTTCGGAGAACCGGTAGTGGAAATTTTGAGTAGTTTGGAGAACTGATAGCAGAAATTTTGAGTAGTTTGGAGAACCGGCAAATGCCACCTCTGGCTGGCCCCAGAGTAGAGTGGAAATGGGGATTTTGCAGTATCCTTCCCCTGAAGTGGGGTAGGAATGGAGATTTTGCAGTATCCTTCCCCAGCCATGCCCAACAAGCCACATCACGCCCACCAAGCCACGCCCACAGAACCGGTAGTAAAAAAAAATTGGATCTCACCACTGTGTTCATTGTACGATTTAGCCTTCTCATCTTCGTAGGTCAAGAGTGTAGACTGGGATATCATTGATCCGGGAGATGGCAAATCAGTTTCACTTGCCACCAGCAAGGCTAATACTATCTACAGCCCAGACGGAGATGCATAAAGTGTTTCTGTGAAGTTCCATTCCTGAACTGTGATTAGGGGGTGAGAATTGGGCTTCCTTTCATCTGCTGGTGAGCGGAATGCACAAGACTTCCGCTGATGGATATGATTTATGCTTCCCGCTGTTTGAATGACCCAATTTTTACTTCTTCTGTTATATAACTCTTCGCTTCATCACTTTCTAATTGATTTCCTCAAGACAGTATCGATAGCTCAAGGACTGACTACAAGAGATGCAAATTTATCTATCTATCTATCTATCTATCTATCTATCTATCTATCTATCTATCTATCTATCTATCTA
>WNWU01000047.1:7860647-7874390 GCA_012654045.1 Ptyas mucosa | reverse complement strand
TCCTTCCTTCCTTCCTTCCTTCCTTCCTTCCTTCCTTCCTTCCTTCCTTCTTTCCTTCTCCCCCCACACCCCATTTTTACTGGCAAAGAGCTGCGGGGACACCCCCTAGCTCCGTTTTTGCTGGCAGAGGCACCGCAGGATGGTCCTTTGCTGTTTCCAGACCAGCTCCACGGGCCGGATCTAAGCACCCCGCAGGCCGGATCCGGCCTAATGGCCCTGAGTTTGACACCCCTGCTCTAGAGAGTAGCTTGCAAGGTTTCAGCAAATGCCACCTTTCTGGAGCTGTCAGACTTTATTATTTTACTACGATTCTTCCTACTGATTGAACTTGATTTAGCACAGCCCATAACTTTTTGCATTACTACATGGGATTTTTTTACTTAATTCAAGGAGCTTAAAAGCATACTTAAAAGTTAGCAGGCACAGCAGTGCAGTTAGTTGCTAATTTCAGGCTCACGCAAGCGTACATATATTTCTGCTATCAAGATGTGTTCTTTTATCCTTTAATCTCACCTGGTAAGGAGCATTTAGCTCTTCTAGGCATCTGCAGGCTAAACTATATGCTTCAAATTAAGATAGGCGAATAGATTATGATCCGGCTCTACAGTTGTTTGCGGGTGAATGTAATTCTCTGTCCCATCTTCCCGCTTTCTAAATTACTAGGAAATGTGCATAAAAACAGATGGAGCTTTAATCACGCCATCATAGTCGTCATCTTGACTTTTGGATCGCATCCTACAGCGCTGTAATTAATTGTGAAATGGCATTTTCCTTTATCCTTAATGGTCACAGGCAGGGGTGGGATTCAGCCGGTTCGGATCTGTTCGGGCAAACCGGATGTTAATTTTAATGTGGTTCGCCGAACCGGTAGTTGCAAGGACTGGCTGACCCCGCCCATCCCACCCTGCCCCTCCCAGGAATCTCCACGCAACCCATTTTGGATGCCAGGTAAGTGCAGGGCCCACATGGAGGCTTTGGGAGGGAGGGCGAAAAATGGGCCTACCAGAAGTACCGGAAGTCTGCAAATGGGCCCATTTCCGGCCTCCAGAGGGCCTCCGGAACCCAGGTGAGGCCTTTCGTCCTCCTGGAGGCTTGAGGAAAGCCTCCAGAGCTTGCGGAGGGTGAAAAATGGGCCTACCAGGAGTACCGTAAATCCGGAAATGGGGCCGTTTCCAGTCTCTGGAGGGGCTCCGGAGCCCGGTGGAGGCTGTTTTTGCCCTCCCGGAGCCTCGAGAAAACTCTCTGGAGCCTGGGAAGGGCGAAAACGCCCCCCCCCCCCGCCATGGTGCTGGAAGCTGACTAGCCCATACCCCCATGGCTACACCCACCCAGCAACAGAGCAAAGAACCAGTTGCTAATTTTTTTCAATCCCACCCCTGGTCACAGGTGATGACCAGGTGATGATCAGTATTGACCGAAGTGTTGTATTCTTTTCCTTTCTGAATGCCCACCGTGGAAAGAAAAGAGAAAGATAACAGAATTCATTTAAAAATGACATATTTTTTTTCTCCTGTAGGAACATGAAGGTAAACGTGAGTTCTCAATCTGTACCATTTTAGGATTGTTACCTAAAGGTAACAGAAGGTACAGATTACCTTCTGGGTTCCTGATCCAGTAGAGCATCGTGTTTGTGTATCCCTTTGTGTGTGTGTTAGACAAAGTGTTTGTGTGTATGTTAGACAACGAGTGTGTTCATTTCAGGCCACACATCTTTTGTGCTTTAACGAAAGGGTCTTTAAAATGAAGCACCTGAAAATGCCAAACTTTGCCTTATATTTGGCAAACTGTCTTTACGCAGAATCAAGTTAGCGCCTTGATAATTATATATGCACTTTGAATGGTTTAGGTATGTATTCCTGGATTCACAAGACAGGGCAAAGCTGGATTAATAAAGCACAGTTGCTAAGGTGCCCTAATCTGTATCATCCCACAAAATAAATCAGATAATAGGTTTATGGGATGGCTAGATTCAAACTTGCTAAGACGGTGACTGGATTCTACAACAATTCAAATCCCCGAATGCTGAGCCAACTCTAATGTCGTGTAACGGTTAAGGTGTTGACTTAGAAAGCGAGAGTTTGTGCGTCCCGCCTTAGGCACGAAAGCCAGCTGGGTGACTTTGGGTCAATCACAAGGAGACTGGGAGTTCTAGTCTCACCTTAGATATGAAAGCCGGATGGGTTACTATGGGCCAATTACTAGGAGACTGGGAATTCTAGTCTCACCTTATATATAGAAGCTAGATGGGTGACTTTGGGTCAATCACCAGGAGACTGGGAGTTCTAGTCTCATCTTATATATGAAAGCCGGCTGGGTGACTTTGGGTCAATCACTAGGAGACTGGGAGTTCTATTCCTGCTTTAGGCATGAAAACTGGGTAGGTAACTTTCAGGGGTGAAATCCAGCAGGTTCTCACAGGTTCTGGAGAACCGGTAGCGGAAATTCTGAGTAGTTCAGAGAACTGGCAAATACCACCTCTGGCTAGCCCCAGAGTGGGGAGGGAATGGAGATTTTGCAATATCCTTCCCCTGCCACGCCCACCAAACCACGCCCACAGAACCGGTAGTAAAAAAAATTGGATTTCACCACTGGTAAGTTTGGACCTGTCACTCTCGTTCAGCCCAAATCACCTGACAGAGTCGTCATGGAGAAAATATAAGGAGTATTAAATACGCTCACTACCTCGAGTTACTTATCAAGGTGGTTAGAAATCAGACAAGTACACAAACAATGTCTTCCGGAAACCCTAACCCTGTTTATATGAACTGCACCGATAGCCCAGAGCTTTACTACTGGTTCGCAATGGGTGCGCTCTTGATTCTGCACATACGCAGATAGTCCATTATGACATCCGAGCGGGTGGGTGGAGCCTCCTGCCGCTTTTACTACCAGTTCGCAAAAACCGGACAGAACCAGGAGCAACCCACCACTGCGATAGCCGTACCTGAACTGAAGTGGCCAAGCTCTCTTTTATCCTGCCTGACTCTTCTTCTCCATTCACAAGGAACCTTCTTCCCTCTCTTCCTCCAGACTGTATTTCGGCTTCTTTTGCATCCTTTCCCAGCACTGCTTGCTTGCCTTTAAAAACAAAACAAAACGGAAAACAAAAACTCGGGTGAACACATGATAATCCTCAAAAGAGCTGATCAGGATCTTAACCTCGTTGAGAAGCCATTATCTCCCTTGATTTTTAATTGCAACGGTCCACCAGGGCATTTTTATACTTCTTAATGCCCCCAAGTGGCCCATCCACAGGCTACTGGTGACTGACTTGAACTGAACTGTCTCCCTCTGGGACGGCCCCTACCAAGCCCATATTTTTTAGCATCTTGGCAAGCCCTGTGGTGGGCAGCTCGTTGGCTTCCCTGCCTTTCTTACTCGCTCCTTCCCCAAATCCAATTATATTTGTTTTGAATCCGGAGATCAGGGAGGAAAATTTGTGCGCGACTTTTATGCTTGCCACACAAACAACTGTTTTCCTTCCTTCCTCTTTTCTTCCATAATAACATAGCATTTCAGATGTCTAATTGCTCCGCGTACATCATTACTGTCATCAGCTTGATTCAACAGCTCTTCACCCAGGCTTCGCTTGATGGAGGCTCCTTAAGGTACCAATGTAAGCGGCAGAAGTGTTAGCAACCTTATTAGGGATCTTCTGTTAGTGCGCCCGAGTGGCTGGTGTTTGTCCTCGTCCTGATTTTTGCTAAAAGGGAACTAAAACAAGGGTAAATGATTCACTTGCTCTACAGAAAAGGTAGGATTTAGCGATAGCACTTAAGACTTATATACCGCTTCACAGTGCTTTACAGCCCTCTCTAAGCGGTTTGCAGAGTCAGCATATGGCTCTCAACAATCTGGGTCCTCATTTACTGACCTTGGAAGGATGGAAGGCTGAATCAACCTTGAGCCAGTCAGGATTGAACTCCTGGCAATTGGCAGTTCACCAGGGGTGAAAACCTGCTGGATTTCACCCCTGGGGGTATCCCTTCCAGATCTAATGACTAGAGAAAAACAGGTCTTTAATGACTTCTGAAAGGCAAGAAAGTTGGGGTTAACCAAATCTTAGGAGGGATGTTCTTCCAAAGGCCAGGAGCATCAACTAAGAAGGGAAGCTTCCTGGGTCTTTGCAGGTACTATTGTGCAAACAACCGGGCTGAAGCATTGGCCCTGTTAACTGCTTTTGGACAGGCAGATGTTCAGCGCCCTTCAATCTAGACGATACACCAATGACAAGAATGTACAAAAGTTGTGTTTAAAAACATCTGAAACGCATCAGGTGCAGGGGTGGGCTTCAAAAATGTTAGGAAAGGTGTTCTCTGCCCGGATTACTGGGTAGGTTGGCCTAGTTCCCTGCACCATGGGCAGGGGTGCATTTTTGCCCTCGCCCGGGCTCCAGAGGCTTTCCTCGAGCCTCCGAGAGGGGGAAAATGGCCTCCCCAGGCTCCGGAGGCCCTCTGGAAGCTGGAAATGGGCCAGTTTCTGGCCTTCTTGAACTTCCAGTAGGCCTGTTTTTCACCCTCCCTGAGCCTCCGTGCGTGCCCTGCACTTACTTGCATCCAAAACAGGCCGTGTGGGGACTCCTGGGAGAGGAGGGCTGGGGTGGGTGAGACCAGCCAGGAGTGGGATTTGGGGGGTCTCCGAACTGCACAGAATCTTAGCTAGAGGTTCTCCTGAACCTCCGTGAACCCCCAGCAGTCCATCCCTGATCAGGTGTCTTAACTCTGCCACATAATAGTAAAACATATCACAGTACAGGTAATCCTTGACTTACAATCAGTTGCCTAGTAATTGTCCAAAGTTAAGAGACACCCAAAACATAGCATTTACTTGCAGTTTTACTTGCCAGCAAAGAATGCCCATTAGTTAAAATGGGCTCACTTAACAACAGGGATGTTTGCTTAACAACCAATGCCAATGACCAGCTGTCTGCAAGGAGTATAAATCCTTCCATTCCTCTCCATCCAGTTAGAAGCTGAAGAAGGTCCTTGGATGAGAAGCAAAACGTCTTCAAAAGAAAAACAAGGAAGTCTAGTTGCCTCTTGAAAAAAGCACCTTGGGGACAACCATGATCTGGATGACTAAAGAATCTCCATAGACAACCACCATGCTTAACAACTGCTGCAAAAAAGGTCGTAAAGTCGCCCACAGTCACAAAATGACCCGCTTAATGATCGGCATAATTCAGGATCGTAATTCCAGGCTCAATTTCATTTATAAGTTGAGTACTACTTGAATTGTGATGAACGACGCTCATTCATGTGTTAAGGTAGGAATTAGCTTCCGTTCTTGCAAGGAAGCAATTGATCGTTCTCACTGGTTGGAAAGCGGTGACGTATTTTTATGAATGTTGACTCTAGAGGGCGGTGCTCATCTCTGTTTCAAAGCTGAAGAGCCAGCGCTGTCCGAAGACGTCTCCATGGTCATGTGGCCGGCATGACTCAACGCCAAAGGCGCATGGAACGCTGTTACCTTCTCACCAAAGGTGGTCCCTATTTTTTCTACTTGCATTTTTTACGTGCTTTCGAACTGCTAGGTTGGCAGAAGCTGGGACAAGTAACGGGAGCTCACCCCGTTACGCGGCACTAGGGATTCGAACCGCTGAACTGCCAACCTTTCAATTGACAAGCTCAGCATCTTAGCCACTGAACCACTGTGTCCCTTACTTTCCCTACTAGTTCGCAAATGTGAACATGCTCATCCATGCATGCACTGTTCTGCACAAACACCCAGCCTTAAAAATGTGCCTAAATAAAATGACATAGAGCTGGGCACCCACGATTTCTGCTACCAGTACGGGTGAACCGGCTACCAGTACCTAGTCCGAACCAGCTGAATACCACCTCTGCTCCCTGAGACAGCCTGGAGAAAAGCTCAGAGCCCACCTTACGTTCTTGCTACAAAATTGTGCCGCCAAAGTTAGACTTTCTCCGTTTCTTCCTGGCCTGCTGGCATTTGGGAGGCTAGACTGCTCAGGGTGAGTAGCTAGCGGCCCCAGCAAAATTCAATCTGCTTCTGACCAGCTGAGGCAGACGGTCTGAAAAATGAACAGCTGTGTCCTAAGGCAGCGAAGCGGGAAAGGCAGAGTATTATAGTTAGCTTTTGTGTTAACAATAAAAGCTATCCTAATCACTACTGACTGGCGAGTTCTTAAGGAGGGAATATTCCAGAAATGAGGCTTCTTGGAACCTTGCTTTTGTTTTGTAGGCAGTTAGCACCCACCCGTCTCCAAGGAAAATGAAATATTCTAGGAAATATTAAAAAGGCAGAATACTGTACCTCCCTAGATGAGAAATGGAGAAACGTGTTTTTTTAGAGGCAGGAAGCAGACTCACTCTTAATAGCCTCCACCCTCCTCAATAGCCCACAGCAGATGTCAGCACTTAAGAGATAAAGAGATAGCTAGGTCTATTCATAAGCAAATGCCCTGACCCAAGATCCAGCAAAGATAGGATTAGCCCTACTTCTGGTGGGCCCAGAAGGCCCGAAAATCAGCCGGCCGGCTGGCTGGCCGGCCGGCAGGCAGGCAGGCAGGCAGGAAGGAAGGAAGGAAGGAAGGAAGGAAGGAAAAATTCTCTTCTATTGGACCCTTCCAGACTTGGTTAACTAACTGGTTGAAGGGAGGGAGGGAGGAAGGAAGGCTTTTAGCCCACTCAGTAACAGTGTCCCTGTATTAGTTTTTTTTTGGGGGGGAGAGGGAGGAAGGAAGGAAGTCAGACATTTTGACAAATTTTTTTACACCTTTCTCCTTTCACTGGATTTAAATCCTAGCATTGCATTTAATGAGGCTTACTTCTGAGTAAACCAACTGTTCCTATATTGTGTGTGTGTGTGTGGGAGAGAGAGAGAGAGAGAGAAAGAGAGAGAGAGAGAGAGAGAGAGAGGGAGAGAGAGGGAGAGGGAGAGGAAGGAAGTCAGGCATTTTGGCAAATTCTTTTACACCTCTCTCCTTTGGGGGGATTTCTATTACACCCTCTCTAGCCAATTGGTTGGGGGCTAATTGTCACAGAGGGCGGAACACCCAGGACGAACCCTCTTTCTGCAAATGGGCCGTGTCGAAGGGTCTGGGACAAAGAGGCCGGTGGCCCATTCCCCACGGCAAATGACTGGAGGCGTGCCAGCTGAGAAGATAAGTCGGGGGAGAATCGCCCGAGGAGAAACGCCCGAGGAGAATGAAAAGTCAGAGACTAAAAGTCCTAGACCTTCCTCCCCAGTCTCTTCATTGTCCGACTCCCCTGCTAGCTCTGTGGGCTGCTGGCGGACCACAACAGTGTTACTGCACACAATTGCCTCTTTGCTTCCTGTCTTTCCTCCGAGGTGACCGTAGAAAGAGAAGAGATCTTCAAAATGTGTGGGCTGCTCGAACGCGACAACCCTGTTCAGGCAACACATTTAATCCTATCAGTTAAAGGTCTGGCGGCTGCATTGACCATCATCTCCGAAGTTTTAGTTAGGGTTAAACTTGTTATGCTTGGATGACTCAGCTTGTCAAGCAAGACCGGTCCATCCAATTAATTCATGGGGTTTTTTTTTTTTTTTTGGTATATTACGCAAAGCCAGAACGTAGGTTCATTTAGCAAGTAGGTTAAGGATGCAGTGCAAACAGACTCGTAGGGTTTCCCAGTTCAGTATCCATTATCACTTGATGAGACCCATTTAAATGTATGAAGTATTCTTTAACTGTGTTTATGCTCTAGCGTCAGGGGATGGGTACCAAAATGTGAGATGGGTGCAACTAAAATTGGAACTGTCTCTTGCTGAAAAGCATGTCTGAAGGAGTGAAGATAACACAGGAAGCTTCTATGAGAGCCGAGGTGGCGCAGTGGTTAGGGTGCAGTACTGCAGCTATTTCAGCTGACTGCTAGTTCAGCAGATCAGCGGATCAAGTCTCACCGGCTCAAGGTTGACTCAGCCTTCCATCCTTCCGAGGCGGGTAAAATGAGGACCCAGATTTTTGGGGGCAAATATGCTATTTAGTATACTGTCTTTGGTGTAAGCCGCCCAGAGTCCTCGGAGAGTGGGTGGCATAAAAATATGAATAATAATAAAAAGACCTCCAAGGTCCCTTCCAACTCTCCTCTGTTATTCTCTAACCTCCCAGAAACATTTGCTCCCAAGCCCTACTCAATCTTTTAAATCTTTTATTCTGGATATGCAAAGTTTGGGTTAAAAACATCACCCTTTTTAAAGAAGGAAAGCAAACAGTTTGTCTTAATATAGTTTCCCTAAGTACAAAAGACCGGGGAATCGAATCTAGTGTTTGCAAAGCTCTTTAAAGAACTGTTTAAAAAAAAAACAACAGACTCAACAGCTAGAAAATGCTGAACCTTTCCCCAAACAAACTTAGTTGATATTTACAAATGTCTAATTTACTCCTTTGTGGGATTTTGCATGTACCTGTTCCCTTGCTGAGAAATTTACCTTTTAAAAGGGGTGCTTGGCTAACTCATGAAGAATTCAGTGAGCTTAATGATTAAAAATAAATGTGTGTGTCTGTATATATAATTGTGTGTGTGTATATGCCTGTGTCCTGGGGTGAAATCTAAAATTTGTTACTACCAGTTTTGTGGGCATGGCTTGGAGGGGGGGGGGGGGGTAATGTGACTGTGTGGGCATGGCCAACTTTTCTTTTTTACTTTTAAAAGCATTTTTTCTACAACCTCTTCGGCCGAAGAGGTTACAGGAAAAAAAATGCTTTTAAAAGCCTCTGACGATCCCAGCTGAGTTGCTTGATTGTCAGAGGCTTTTTTTTTAACTTTTAAAAGCATTTTTTCGACCAAAGAGGTTGTAGAAAAAATGCCTTTAAAAGTAAAAAAAAAAAAAAAAAACCCAGCCTCTGATGATTCTGCAGCGCAGGGATCTTTGCTACCAGTTCTCTGAATCACGTGCTGCCATCGCTACCGGGTCGGGCGATCCGGTCTGAACCGGGAGCATTTCATCCCTGCCTGTGTCCAGTGGTGAAATCCTACCGGTTCGTGCGAACCAGTAGTGATAAAGGCTACCGGTTCAGTGAACTGGTAGGAAAAAAAAGCTACCGGTTGATCTGAATCAGTATTTTCGACGATCAGCTGTGCCGCATGATTTAAAATCGCTAGAAAGCAGGAACTCCTACTCTAAATCATGCGGCACAGCTGTTTCCTCCCCCTTGCTGTTCTACTTACCTTCCCAAGCCTCCTTTTCCCGTGTGCAATGAGCGTTTGGCACGCACCGCGCATGCATGGGCAGTGAACCAGTGGCAAACTGGGGGGGATTTCACCACTGCCTGTGTCACACACTCATGAACATTTCAAGATGGAATTGAAATGTCCGTAGCTAAGATGTTTATTTGCAATGTTTATACCCTTTCCAAAATGACGTTTTTAGATTGCCATAAACCTTCACAGTTTTCCATCAAAGGGCATCGCAGCTTCCTGAGAAATAAACAGTCATTTCACTAGGTAGACTTCATCTCGAGATGTGAATAAAGACTATCTGTGGGGACCAGATAGGTGATTCTCTTTACTAATTAAACAAGTGCAGTGATTCGCTTAACAACGGTGGCAAGGGAGGTCTTTGTAGTGGGGTGGAATTCACTTTTCACAAATGTTTCGCTTACCGACAGAAACGTCGGGCTCAAATCGTGCTCGTAAGTCGAGGACTGCCTGCACATCAGTCTTAAGTGCCGTTGCTATTATTATTATCTGAAATTTCCCATCCAGGCTCCTTGCCTTTGAAATTGGATCTAGCGTATTAAAAGGTTTTGATTTAACCTTTCCTTCCTTCTCCAAAGAGCTGCATTAGCCTATGCAAGCAGGTGGAAAATTGAATGGGGTCATTTCTATCCGTTCTATCTATCCCGATGACTCAGGAACCCCTTAAAGACAATTTTCTGGGCTTAAGATTTCCCTTTGCAAAAACCCTGGGTGGCCAAAGACGACACGGAAGTTGTAATTGGGGGGAAGCCAAAAAAGTCGCCAGCTTTGAGATGAAAGCGAATGGTTCAGCCGAATAGTTTTGCATAAAGGCCTCCCTCGGAGACGATTTGCATAATGTTCTTTTTTTTTTCTTTTTCACGTCGTTGGGAGGAGAAGGGATTGGCGGAAGGAAAAAGATGAAGATTTGGGAATCCCGTAATGCAAATTACTCTCCCCGGCTTTTTAATAATCGGTCGCTGCTTAAGAGAGGCACATGAAAGGAATGGGCCACATGTTTTTTTTTTTCCCCAGCTCAGCCGCATCTCTTTTGCAGATGGAATTGCTTAACAATATTCCGACCTGGTGGAGCACAACGTTGAAACATATCGAAACAAGACCCCGAGCCACTTTCTGCAATTCAATCTTGTTTTTATTGCTGCGATAGAGATGCAAAAAGCATATGAGCAGGCAGGCTTCCTGCCTGCCCATCCCCTTGACTAAATTTTCCAGAAGTTTTTTGTTTATTTGTGGGTTGGTTGGTTGGTTTGGTTTGGTTTTATCATTCTGGGTCTATCAAGAATCCCATTTATTTTGGAAGGTGACTTCAGTTGCCATTCGGAAGGAAGCACCCTAAATTGGAGATGTAAAAGCTGTGTGATACTAGATGACATCCTAATTTTGCCTTTTAAAGAGACGCTGGACACTTTCTCTTGATCTAGAAGGAAACAGCGAGGAAACAGGATCAATACTTACCCAGGAAATTTAGCACGCTTTAAACAAAAAAACCAAACAAAAAAAACCAAACAAAAACTGTTACAATGTTTGCCGGTTTAACCATGTTAAATACTAATTAGCACAATTCTGCTCCAGCTGCGCTTTCTTCATTGTTGTCAAGGGAAGCTCTAAGTGTTTATTGACTGGATTTTTATCCCATGTTTATTATTGTTTTATATGACTTGAGGTGGAGAACATACCTAATGTTCCTTCCTTCTCCTATTTTATCAATAACAACTCTGGGAGGTGAGTTAGGCTGAGAGAGGGGGATTGTCCCAAAGTCACTCAGCTGACATTCATACCTAAGGCAGACTAGAACTCCCAGTCTCCTAGTGATTGGCCCAAAGTCATCCAATTGGCTTTGATACTTAAGGCAGAAACAGATCTCCCAATCTGTAGGTGAATAGGGCTAGGTCATCTAGCTATCTTTCATGTCTAAGTGGGACTAGAATCCCCAGTCTCCTAGTGATTGGTCCAAAGTAATCCAACTGGTTTTCATTCATAAAGCGGTACTAGATCTCCCAATCTGCAGGTGAATAGGTCTAAATCACCCAGCCGACTTTCATGCCTAAGGCAGGACTAGAATTAATAGTCTCTTGGTGATTGGCCTCAAATCACCCAGCTATCTTTCATGCCTAAAGTGGAACTAGAACTCCCAGTATCCTAGTGATTGGCCCAAAGTCATCCAACTGGCTTTTATACATAAGGTGGTACTAGATCTCCCAGTTTGCAGGTGAATGCCTAAGACAGGACTAGAATTCATAGTCTCTTGGTGATTGACCTCAAATCACCCAGCTATCTTTCACGCCTAAGGCAGGAGAAGAACTCACAGTCTACTAGTGATTGGCTGAAGGTCATCCAGATACCTTTCATGCCAAAGACGGGACTAGAACTCACAATTTTTTGGTTCCTACGCCAGCCCCTTAGCCGCTAGACCAAACTGGGAAACTATCGAACATTGTGGTAATCCACTTTGGAAATAAGATGACTAAGTCCAGGATTGGTCATCCCACGAGAAGATCTGATGGAAGGGATACAAAGTCCTCGGTGTTGACAAATCCAGCTAGGACGCTACTTTCTGACTTTTGACCAAGTTCTCAACTTGCTTTTTTCTTTAATTTGAAACATTGTGTTCATACCAACTTACGTTTCTCACTCAGTGACCCCTTGCACGTTCAAATGAACCACCAGAGATTAGTCATCCTTGAAAGAAGTTTTGCATGCGTTCTTATCACTTCCACCTTGATACTTTTCACCGATTTCTGTGTGATGGACTGCTGGGGGTCAGACAAATGTATGAAGTACCTCTGTGGTTTTTCCAACCGAAGATGTTTAGGAATGGAGATGAGAGATCTGATTTTCAAAAGAGGGCTGTGCCTTCAAAGTAATGCTCGGACAGATCCGATATTGCATTTTTATTTATTAAAATATTGATTTATACCGCAGAATCTCACCCATCGTTCCCCAGACAGCCTACAGCAAAATTAAAACCAACAGCAAGGTAATAAACAAAGAGAAAAACACAATCTCAAATCAATTGAAATTGGAGGGAGGAGGGATGAAATAGATTAAATTTAAAACAACAAAATAAAACTCCAATGAACCAGCAGAATCCACTGTAATTGCATTAAATTCCCAGGAAAAATCATGCTGCCTTCAAATAAGGCCCGGAAAACTATCAACAAATAAAAATAAAGATGCTTACGTTGAGCTTGACTCCTGGGTTTAGAAGGATGCAACTACGCAATTTTCTTCGGCTTTCACATTCTATTCTTTAGCCTGAAAAACTGCTGTCTAAGTATGTACTAACTAGGTTTTACTCCACCATAGCTTCCGAACCCAAAGTTATCTCCCTGTTACCAGCTGCCGAGGTGAAGATTGTCAAACAAGGTGCCATGTGAATGAACCAAAGGGAAGGGGTTATAGAGTTGAAGGGTCACAATTGTCATAGACAGATCCAGGAGGAGGTGAGGGAAGGAACAAGGTCCCCATTTGAGTGACAGCAAACATTGTTTGAACTTCCTTCCTTCCTTCCTTCCCTCCTTCCTTCCTCCCTCCCTCCCTCCCTCTTGCCCTTCCTTCATCCCCTCCCCTTCTTTTCCTTCACCTCTTCCTTTCCTTCCTTCCTTCTTTCCTTCTTTTCCCCTCCCATTCATTTTCCATGTCCTCCCTCCCTCCCTTCATCCTCCCCTCTTCTTTTCCTTCCTTTCTTCCTTCCTCTCTCTCTCTTTCTCTTTCCTTCCTTCTTTCTTTCTCTTCCTTCCTTCTTTCCCCCTCCCATTCATTTTCCATGTCCTCCCTCCCTCCCTCCCTTCATCCTCCCCTCTTCTTTTCCTTCCTTCCTTCCTTCCTCTCTCTCTCTCTTTCTCTTTCTTTCTTTCTTTCTCTTCCTTTCTTCCTTCTTTCCCCCTCCCATTCATTTTCCATGTCCTTCCTCCCTCCCTCCCTTCATCCTCCCCTTCTTTTCCTTTATCCCTTCCTCTTCCTCTTTCTTTCTTTCTTTCTTTCTTTCCTTCCTTCCTTCCTTCCTACCTATCTACCTACCTACCTACCTACCTACCTGGAATTCCCACAGCAAGTTATGCTTGCTGACATTAGTGAGTGCCAAGTGTTGAGAAAGAGAGCTGGAAAAGTGGAACAAATGCAGCAAAACCATAAAGAGGCTTAGGTGAAAACAACAAATCTTGATTCAACCACCTCAGAGAGACCACAATAGTACTGTCTCAATGGTCGGTAAACAACATCAGACTTGAAATAGGCTGTAGGAAAACCTCTGTTTCCATCATTCTCCTTACACTTCCCAGTGCTGCACCGTCAAGAGGCTTTGCTTGTGTCTTTGTACAATTTTTCACGCCAAAAAGAAAAGCCAAATAATAGCTTAGACGGCAAGGCCATTGACACCTCTGGAATTACATCCAGAAGAAGATGCTAGCCAAACAACCTCTTCCAGGACCTCTCGTTGGAAAATTCACTTCTGCATCTTTATTGTAATCTTCAGATAGAATAGGTAGGGTAGGGTAGAATCGAACCGAACCGAACCGAACCGAACCGAACCGAACCGAACCGAACCGAACCGAAC
>WNWU01000047.1:7767394-7781806 GCA_012654045.1 Ptyas mucosa | reverse complement strand
CTATTCTATTCTATTCTATTCTATTCTATTCTATTCTATTCTATTCTGTCTACTCTACTCTGCATTCTATTCCCTTCCCTTCCCTTCCCTTCCCTTCCCTACCCTACCCTACCCTACCCTACCCTACCCACCCACCCACCCACCTATCTATCTATTTAATTTTTATTTAAAAATCTGTGGGGTTTGAAGGAAAAATAACTCCTCCTCCTTCTGCTCCTGTTAAGGAGAGCTGAGCTGACCAACAGCAAAGGAAGTCTCTGCAGAGTGTGGCGAAACCTCGCACTACAGTCTTAGCTTTGTGTTACTAGCATCTTCCTTCCTGAGGATTCCATCTTTTGAAAGCTGAGTTGTTCCAAGCTTGGCGTCTGAGTGGATGAGCTTTGCCATCTTCCTGCTCTGTGTTAAAAGTTCTCCCACTGTGGAAAGCCCAGGTGAGCTGGCAGGTAGCAGATGGAGCTGCCTCCTGCGGATTCCATGCCTCAGTGCTTAACCAGCTTCCCTTCAGAGGCGGATGGCTCCAAAGCAGATCTGGGTGTTTCAGCAGAGCATTTGCTGGCTTGTTTTTAAGGAATTGCCACAGGGAGTGTTTGCCAATGGCAAGTTGGAGAAAGAGAGAGAGGGAGAGAGGGAGGGAGGGAGGGAGAGGGAGAGAGATGAGAGATAGATGATAGACAGACGATAGATAGATAGACAGATAGATAGAGATAGAGATAATATAGATAGATATGATATAGATGATAGATAGATAGATAGATAGATAGATAGATAGTGATAGAGATAATATAGATAGATATGATATAGATGATAGATAGATAGATGTAGATAGATAGATAGATAGACAGACAGACAGACAGATGGAGATAGAGATAATATAGATAGATATGATATAGATGATAGATAGATAGTAGATAGATAGATAGTGATAGATAATATAGATAGATATGATAGAGATGATAGAGATAGATAGATGTAGATGATAGATAGATAGATGTAGATGATAGATAGATAGAGATAATATAGATAGGTATGATAGGATAGGATAGAGATGATAGAGATAGATAGATAGATAGATAGATAGATAGATAGATAGATAGATAGATATAGAGATAATATAGATAGATATGATATAGATGATAGATAGATGTAGATAGATAGATAGATAGATAGATAGATAGATAGATAGATAGATAGATAGATAGATATAGGTAAATAGACAAACAGAGAGAGAGAAAGAGGGAAGGAGAGAGAGCGAGAGAACGAGAGCGAGAGATAATCAGAAACACACACACACACATACACAAACAAACAATCTTCCCTCAAGGTTCACGTTGGATGCTGTTTCCAGATGGTTACCATCTGATACCATCTGATACTTTTCATGATTGAGGTCAAACATCTCTGAACAGTGTCGTTCCCGGTGCCAAGAATAACAAGCCGAGTCAAAGAAGATCCTGCTGGTAAAAAGTCAGAAGAAAGGCAGAAAGGTCAAAAGGGAGGCCATATGGCTTGTGGAGTTTAGCCCCAAGACGTTGGCAGGATTGATGGATCTCCTGAGCTTTCGCTCTGAATTTATTTTTATTTTTTTTCCAACGTGCTGATTTCTCAGCTGTCTTGTTTTCTGGCCAACCCTGGTTATTGTCGCTTGACTTATTGTGCATTTTTAATTAGTGAGTCTGTGAAGAGGTTACTCATTTCATAAAGATACAGGTTTTGGTAGATATGTACACTTGGTTCCAGAGCACGCTAAATGTCAGAGATGGGATTTACAGTAAAACCCTGGTTGACAATCACGCTTTTCAACAGCATTCTAGTTATACCACGCTCAATATTATTTTTCCAATTTCTATGCCCTGACTTGTCATCCTTGCAAGGGAAAGTTAATTTCCCTCTGATCACATCTACTGGAGATTTTAAGAAGAGATGATTGATTGATTGATTGATTGATTTGATTGATTCAATTGATTCGATTTATATGCCGCCCTTCTCCGGAGACTCAGGGCGGCTTACAATGCGTTAAGCAATAGCCTTCATACTTTTGTATATACCTGCTTAGTAGGGCTTTCGTCCCCCCCAAGCGGTGTTCTTTTTTATACAACGTCAGCTTATTGCCCCCACAATCCGGGTCCTCATTTTACCTACCTCGAAAAGATGGAAGGCTGAATCAACCTTGAGTCAACCTTGAGTGAGATTCGAACTTGCAGTAATTGCAGGCAGCTAAGTGCTACTTAAGTGCTACTTAACAGTGCTTTAGTCCGCTGCTCCACCAAGGCTCTTGATATTTCATCCTTGCAAGGGAAAGTTAGTTTCCCTCTGATCACATCTACTGGAGATTTTAAGAAGAGATTAGACAACTATTTGTCCAGAATGGTATATGGTCTCATCAGTGGTGAAATCCTACCGGTTTTACTACCGGTTCTGTGGGCGTGGCTTGGTGGGCATAGTGTGACTTGGTAGGCATGGCTTGGTGGGCATGGCAGGAGAAGGATACTGCAAGATCTCCATTCCCTTTCCATTCCTGGGGAAGGATATTGCGAAATCTCCATTCCCACCCCACTCTGGAGCCAGCCTGAGGTGATATTTGCCGGTTCTCCGAACTACTCAAAATTTCCACTACCGGTTCTCCAGAACCTGCTGGATTTTACCCCTGAATCTCCTGCTTGAGAAGGGGTTGTAGTAAAAGACCTCCAGGGTTCCTTCCAACCTTATGATTCCATGTTCTACCCAGATCAATCTCACGTGATAATTTTTTAACTATCAGGTTTCAGAATTTTCCAGAATGGTGTTCACATTTTTGCCATTGCAGTCATCATCATCATCGTTTAATGACCCCATAAACCCTTGCCGGGTGGAGTCTGGGCAACTGAATGGAGCTAGCTGAGTGTTTTACTGGCTGGATGCCCTTCTTGTTGCCAATGCAGAGTTTTGTTCAGCAGATATATTGTCATTGTGCCCAGAGAGAGAAATCTCTGCCTCCACCATTGCAACGGTGATCAAAATTTAATTGACTTCACTGAATCTCAGCTATTCTTAATCGTAGCTGGAATTAGACTTTTTCCCCTAGAAATTTGTATCTTGTGTTCTTTTTACAATCTTTTGCCTTTTTTTTTTTTTTTGGTCTGGGACCATATATTTTAATAAATTTACATCTAAACTTAATTTGAGTTCTTGTGAAGCTGGACCGTCTCATGAAAAACCCACAATTGTGTACTGCTTTCAGAGCTTGTTTGAAAATGTCTGCTAAATTGCAGTTTTCAACGTGATAAAACGGATACAGTATAGAAGTAAATGGCATATAAGTACTTGTAGTAAGAAACAAATGGGGAATTGGGATGTTGACAGAGAATAATCATGCTTGCACTATATAATTTAATACAATTTGCATTTAAATCAAATCAAGGGTTTTTTTTCTCCTGATTCTGCCCAGATGGTGGGGTATAGATCTTTTAGCACAACGTCCAAAATGTTAAACAACTGGAAGGATAGTTCTAGCCTATAAAATACATAAAGGAATTTTCAAGTTTTCAAGCAGCATTTAGAAATTATATAATTGATGAAATTATTCTAAATGTTATTCTTGTCTTTTTATTTATGTTATTATTTACATTACCTTGTCCATCATCTTCATAACATACCACTGAATATGAAACATTTCTGAGCTGATTTTGCTGCCCAAGGACAACAGAAATTAAGAGCTCACAAATTTATATAATCTCAAATTTCTGGATTATCTTGGACCTTCCTTCCTTCTTTCCTTCCTTCCTTCCTTCCTTCCTTCCTTCCTTCCTTCCCTCCCTCCCTCCCTCCCTCCCTCCCTCTCATTCCTTTCTTCCTTTCCTTCCTTCCTTCCTTCCTTCCGGAAGCTTCCAAAAACACTGTTCATTGTCAATTGTTCCATCAATTGCTCTCTATATTTTGAGAATTCATCTTGTTTCTAGACCAGGGATCGCCAACCTTGGCAACTTTATGACTTGTAAAGTTGGCTGAGGAATTCTGAGAGTTGAGATCCACAAGTCGCAAAGTTACAGATTACCAGAGTTAGAAGGGACCTTGTAGGTCATTTAGTCCAACCCCATGCCCACGCAGGAGACCCTACACCCATGATGGTGAACCTATGGCAAGCGTGGGCACGGAAGTTGGCAAACAGGCTGTTTTCGACTTCCGGAGGGCCTCCGGGGGGAGTGGGGAAGGCCGCTTTTGCCCTCCCCAGACTCCTAGAAAGTCTCTAGAGCCTGGTGAGGGAGAAAAACGGGCCTACCAGGCCATCACATACCAGGAGCGGGGAGAGTTGCCAAGGTTGGAAACTTCAGTTCTAAACCATGGTTCTTCAACCTTGGTAGCTATTAAAGATGGGTAGACATCACCTCCCAACTCTCAGGCTTGGGAATTCCAGGAGCTGAAGTCCACACCTTTTCAAGCTACCAAGGTTGAAAAAATATGGCCTCAAAGATAGTTCAGCTCAGAGTTCAATGCTTCTAATAGATTTCTTCAGATAGCATTCTGACATCTTGGCCATTTGTTGATTTTGTGATGAATCTCCCAGAACCAGACTCCAACAATCTATCTGGCCACTAGATGAAAGCAAAATTACAGGCCTGTTCTCTACCCCTTTGCTGTTGAGAATTGATCTTCTAGATTCTTCCAGCACAAATCTGATATTCTTGTTTGTAGTTATTTGTCTTGCTGGTGTCTAGGGAAACAGAGTTACAATCCATGGGATGGTTTGAAAATGATTTTCCGGCTGACGAGATGCAATTGAGACTGGAGTTTGCTTCCCCAATTGTATTTCGTGTTCGGGACATTTATCTCCACAGATAAATATGCTGGGTGCTGGAGAATGCAGACTTGCCTACTATACTCATTTTATTCCTCAATTGATTTACCTGCCTAGTCAGTTACTGCTTTCTATCCCAACCCAGGCCCTTTTTAAATAAACTTATTTGCAAGAGCAAATTGTGCATTTTCATGAAACCCGAAGAGCTGCATCAAACTATTACTAGCCCATGCAAATGCATTTTGTGGTCATTGATAAGTTTATTCCAGCACTCTCTTCCTGCATAGAATCTGCAACAATGAAAAGAAAACCAGCCTCCCAAATGCCATTTAGACCCCGTTTCTATATGCGCCTCTTAATGTATTTTGACATACAATCTGCACTTCGGAATGTTCCTTCTCTCTCTCTCTCTCTCAAGATTATGAATGGTTAAAAATGATTTTCTTGCAAAATAGGCAATTTTAGATTCCGTTGGAAAACTTTTTCCAACTAAAATAACATCCTATAAAACTTCAATGGAACAAAAAAAAAAGAAAAAGAAAGAAAGATAAAGAAATTCTTTCTCACCGTACACATTACCGAGAAGCTGAAGATTGGATCAGCTTTTTTTTTTTTTAATTTGATTTATATGCCGCCCTTGTCCGGAGACTCAGGGCGGCTTACAATGCGTTAAGCAATAGCCTTCATACTTTTGTATATTTATACAAAGTCAGCTTATTGCCCCGACAAACTGGGTCCTCATTTAACCTACCTTAGAAAGGATGGAAGGCTGAGTCAACCTTGAGCCTGGTGAGATTCGAACTTACAGTAATTGCAGACAGCTGGCTTAAATCACTATGCTTTTAGTCTGCTGAGCTAAACCAGGCTCCTTGGTCCAGCTTGCATTTTTAATTTGCAGAAAGATGTGTCCTCCAGCATCTCGCCATTCATACACAGCAAATTAAGAGTGTGCCATTCCCCAGAATGGCTCAGTGGCTAAGATGCTGAGCTGGTCAATCAAAAGGTTGGCAGTTCAGTGGTTCGAATCCCTAGTGCCGCGTAACAGGGTGAGCTCCCGTGACTTGTCCCAGCTTCTGCCAACCTAGCAGTTTGAAAGCATGTAAGAAATGCAAGTAGAAAAATAGGGACCACTTTGGTGGGAAGGTAACAGTGTTCCATGCACCTTTGGCATTTAGTTGTGCTGGCCACATGACCACGGAGACGTCTTCAGACAGCGCTGGCTCTTCGGCTTTGAAACGGAGATGAGCACCATCCCCTACAGTCGGGAACAACTAGCACATATGTGCGAGGGAAACTTTTACCTTTCCCTTATCCCCCAGAATACAGTGCCTCTACTAGGAATTTCTATATTCTTTTGACCTCACCAAGCTCCTGCTGTTGGCCGGTATTAGAACCCCTGCTGAGAGCTGTTTGAAACCAGGTTAATAAAAATCAGATGTTCAGCAGTGCTGCAGTCTTGGCGTGGCATAACCAACGATCAGCAGACAATAGGATGGATGAAAATGCTCTGCTCCTGGACTTCCTTACTAAAACAAAGATTAGGAAGGTCTAACAGCTCCCTCTCCGTCCTTGCTACACTGCACTTCGCAGAGGTGTTGCGTTGCCGCGGGGAACACTTACCGTTCTGACCTTAAAGAACAATTTTGAACAGGGACAGAGTTGCTCAGTTGTTCATAAACCTGACATTTATGCCTCACAGACAATCTTGCCGCAGTATACATCGTTCTTTATGGGTTATTTCAAATGGAATGAAATTGCCCTGTTCAGTCGCTTCCTTCCCTTAACTTTCTGCAGTCCGGTAACTTTCTGCACTCCGTTCGACGCACTGCCAAACATGTCAATGTGATTCATATTGGCATCAACTCTACCATAAATAGAATACAGAAAGTCTGTGTTGAGGGGAGGGGAGAGGATTAATCAATCAATCAATCAATCAGAATAGAGCTGGAAGGGACCTTGGAGGTCTTCTAGTCCAGCCCTCTGCTCAAGCAGGAAACCCTGTACCATTTCAGACAAGTGGCTGTCCAGTTTCTTCTTAAAAACCTCCAGTGATGGAGCACCCACAACTTCTGAAGGCAAGTTGTTCCACTGGTTAATTGTCCTCATTGTCAGGAAGTCTCTCCTTAATTCCAGGTTGCTTATTTCCTTGATTAGTTTCCATCCATTGCTTCTTGTCTTGCCTTCTGCTGCTTTGTAAAATAAGTTGACCCCCCTCTTCTTTGTGGCAGTCCCTCAAATACTGGAATACTGCTATCATGTCACCCCTGGTCCTTCTTTTCTCTAGACTAGCCCTACCCAGTTCCTGCAACCGTTCTTCCTATATTTTAGCCTCCAAGCCTTTAATCATCTTACTTACTCTTCTCTGCATTTTTTCCAAAGTTTTTCTTTTCTTTTCTTTTTTTTGTAATGTGGTGACCAAAACTGGATAGAGTATTCCAGGTGTGGTCTTACTAAAGATTAGGGTAAGCAGCATGTAAGGATGGAGTGATTTTATGAAACCATGCTTCCATTTTCCCTTTGGGATGTTGGCATCAGCATTTCCTCCAGAAATCACCCCAAAGGTGGACTAGGTAGTTTTACATATCATGGACAGTGGTGGGATTCAGCTGGTTCGGGCCAGTTTAGGCGAACCAGAAGTTAAATTGCTGGCTAGTTCTGCCCCTCCCCATGCCACCCCTTCCAGGAGTCCCCACATGCCCTATTTTGGCTCCCAGGTAAGTGCAGGGAGGCCTACTAGGCCCAAAACAGGGTATGGGTGTGCAGTACCCCTCTACGGCCTGTTTTCACTCCAAGGAGGCTTCAGAGAGGCCTACAAGGCCCAAAATAGGGCACGGGGGTTTGTGATATCCCCTTACGGCCTGTTTTCACTCCAAGGAGACTTCAGGGAGGCCTTCTAGGCCCAAAATGGGGAGGAGGGGGGCAGCGCATCCCCCCCACCGTGGCCCATTTTTGCTCATAGGGGTTGCAGGAGGCCGAGTGCTGCCTGTCACACCCCTGGCCACGCCCATCATGGCCACGCCCACCCAGCCTGTTATTAGGGCAGAGAACCGGTTGTTAAATTATTTGAATCCCACCACTAATGATGGACAACCATAGCTAGAACAGGAACACATCTAAAAACGTGTCAGTTATGGAGCCAAAACCCCAAAGTCAGAAGAGAGAAACGGCCTCTAAGAGGTGCGAACCCAAATTTTATTCTCTTTGAGAATAACCTCTGAGAATCCCAGTATAATATCTCAGAACCTTGTTAAGATCTGAGAATGTTCTCCAGGGATGATGATGATGATGATGACGACGACGACAACAACAACAACAACAATAATAATAATAGCAAAAAAAGCCTCTTGTAACATGGCCGAATAATAATCACATAAATAATTAGAGCGGCTTTTTTTTTTTTTTAATATAACAGCGGAGATCAGCAAAAGGGTTATGAGAAAACTGTGTGTCACGAATATTAATGCCTGATGTGTGACATTAAGCCAATTGACTGCACAGTGCTGGGCTGCCACAGGTCAAACGCAACGGAGAAGTAAAAACGGTACGAGCGGCTAAATATCGTTTAAAAATAGGCTGAGGAAATACCAGTCAGTGACATAGGCAGTAACGAAATCTGCCCCAAAAGGAGAAGATGAAGTGAGGGTAGTTTTCAAAGAGCAGATCATTAGATGTAGGAGTTTCCAAATGTGAAGCTTGGCGGGTGCACCCCATTCTCATAAGCTGAGTCAATAAAAATAAAAGGTCTTGGGGCCAAAGAGTCAACTAAATCTAGCATAATATCAGCCCGAGGCACCTTATGAGTTGCTGCCATATTACACATTTTATGCTACAGCTGCTTTAGCTGCACGTTCGGATCTTTTGTTCATATTCCGCGCCTGAGTTTTCCTATTAATTCACAAATTAAACCATCTGGGAAGACAGTTCCGGTTAAGATGGGGGCTTGGTATTGATTCAGCGCGGCCGTTCCTACGATTCCAAAGTCTTCATGTTGAAATCTTGAGAGTTGCATCCTAGGATTACAGGTGACTTACAAGCATTCGTGAAGGACCGTTTGAAGTTGCAACACTGAAGAAGGTGACGTACGACCAGGCTTTATATTTGCAACCATCACAACATCCCTACAGTCAGGTGATCAGAATTTGGACGCTTGGCAGCCCGTATGTATTTGCCATGGTTGCATCATCCCAGGGTCACATGATCATCCTTTGCAACCTTCCCAGCTAGTTTCTGTCAAGCAAAATCAATGGGGAGGTCAGATTTGGTTAATAAGCACATGATTCACTGAAATATCTGAAGTGTGGGATAGGACAACTCACCGCAGCCAATTTGACACAGCCAACTCACCATATCCAACGCATGGCAGGGCAATTCTTCATAGCGAACTCATGGTAAGACAATTCTCCATGGCCAACTCATGGCAGGAAGTTCTCCATGGCCAACTCATGGCAGGACAGTTCTCCATGGCCAACTCAGGGCAGGACAGTTCTCCATATGTAACTCAGAGCAGGACAGTTCTCCATATCCAACTCATGGCAGGACAATTTTCCATGGCCAACTCATGGCAGGACAATTCTTCATAGTAAACTCATGGTAAGACAATTCTCCATATCCAACTCATGGCAGGACAGTTCTCCATATCCAACTCATGGCAGGACAATTCTCCATATCCAACCCATGGCAGGACAGTTCTCCATATCCAACTCATGGCAGGACAATTCTCCATATCCAATTCATGGCAGGACAAGTCTCCATATCCAACTCATGGCAAGACAGTTCTCCATATCCAACTCATGGCAGGACAATTCTCCATAGCCAACTCTTGGCAGGACAATTCTCCATGGCCAACTCATCACGGGACAACTTGCTGCAGGATGATTGAACAATTCAATTTTAAGTATTTAAAATAATTAAACCATCTTTTGACTTTTTGTCATGCATTTTGTTCCCTCCTTTGGCATCCTTTCTTTAATGATTCTATTCCACCATTTCTTTGATATTAGTGTAACTCTTGTCCCGTGGTGAGTTGTCCCACAGCAAGTTGGCTGCAGTGAGTTGGCCATGGCAAGTTGGCCATGGCAAGTTGGCCATAGCGAGTTGGCTGTGGCCAGTTGACCACGCCGAGTTGTCCTAAAAAGGTTATAAAAATCGGGGCGGTGACTCATTTAACAACTGCCTTTCTTAGCAATGGAAATTCTGGACCCAGTTGTGACCCTAAGTCGAGGATCACCTGCATCTTCAGTGCTGCAGAAAATCTAAGCATAGTACACAAAATTGTCTGCTACAACACCTGTCAACGACTTTTTCAGCTTCAACCACAATAATACACGGGCAAACAATCAATACAAACAGAAGATAAACTGCTCCAAACTCGATTGCAGAAAATACGACTTCAGCAACAGAGTGGTCAATGCCGACTCCGTTGTTACATCCTCAAACCCCCACGGTTTCAGCCTCAAACTCTCTACCGTGGACCTCACCCCATTCCTAAGAGGTCCGTAAAGGGGGTGTGCATAAGTGCACCAGCGTGCCTACCATCTTACTGTCCCCATTTATCTGAATTTACTTCCTTTGTTTATTTTTATACCTATACCTGCTATCTTGCACATTTGATAAACAAATTAACAAACAAATAATTAAATAAATATCACCGAGCAGTTGTAGGTGGTGGATGATCACATGTGGCATGAGAATTAATTTCCAGCGTGATCTCTAAAACTACAAAGGAATCTGAGATGGGAGGGAGGATAAACAATGAAATTTGTCTGTTCAAATTGGCAGAACAATTGTGTCGTCACTGCAGCTAAGCCAGTCTTCAAGATGCTTGCAGCCACCGAATTAACTAATGGTTGAGTGCCAACTTCGAAAGATAACACAACCTTCCTCTCACAGAATCTCCAGATTTTGTTTTTTAAAAAAAATCAGCAAAAATAGCTGTGTTGGTCTTAAGGGGAAAGAAAACCAAACCCCTAACATCTGGTATTATCAACTTGGACCAACCGACGAGGAAGAATGTTTACATTTTAATTATTTTCTAACACCTTTATTAATCAACACTCCCTCCTACCAGTAAAGTGGAGAGCAAACTTAAGGGAAAATAAATATTCCCATTCTAGAGGGCTGATCTTCTCAGGTTTTACAAGAGAATGCAAAGGCTGATTAGCGACCGAGAACAGGACAAAGAGGAGCCTGGAAAACCCCAGGGATTTGGGGGAACATAGGGTAAGAGAAGCTCAAGATAAGGGGCAAAGTGGTGCATTATATCATTGCATGCGCTCTTTGATTGACTGGCAGTTCAATCGAAGGTTACAGAGTCGAGATTCTAATCAGAAAGAGATAATTTGAGGTTGAAATCAAACCTCCGGATGCATCAATACGAACTGGTGGCCGAATGTGTGCAAGTTAGTTAACTGTTAGCTTTTGTTCTTCCTCAATATTCTGATGCAGAGCTGGATGAATTATTTTATTTTATTTATTTATTTATTTATTTATTGGTTCAATTTATATGCCGCCCTTCTCCGGAGACTCAGGGCGGCTTACAATGCATTCATATTTTTATATATACCTGCTTAGTAGGGCTTTCGGGGGGCCCTAAGCGGTGTTCTTTTTTATACAAAGTCAGCTTATTGCCCCCACAATCCGGGTCCTCATTTTACCTACCTTGAAAGGATGGAAAGCTGAGTCAACCTTGAGCCTGGTGAGAATTGAACTCGCAGTAATTGCAGGCAGCTGGCAGCTAAGTGCTACTTTAACAGCACTTTAGTCCACTGCACCACCAAGGCTCCTCCAATATATATATATACACACGCAGGCAGTGGTGGGATCCTCCCAGTGGAACAACTGGTTTGGTGATTAAGACACTCCTCAAAAAGAAGGCCTACCGGTTTTTACGGGGTCAAAAGAAAATAAGACCAGGTCGTATTTTCGAAGAAACATGGTAGTCCTGAACTTACGATCACGATTGAGCCCCAAATTTATATTACTAATTTTATCAGTGAAACACTGCCGTGGTTAAATTAGTAACACGGTGGTTAAGTGGACCTGGCTTCCTCATTGTCTTTGCTTGTCAGAAGGTCTCAAAAGGGGATCACATGAGACACAGCAACTGTCATAATTGTGAGAATCAAGATCACGTGAAGTGTTAACAGCACTTTATAAGGTCTTGGTAAGGCCACACTTGGAATTCTGCATCCAGTTTTGGTCGCCACGATGTAAAAAAAGAAGTGGAGACTCTAGAAAGAGTACAGATAAGAGCAACAAAGGGGATTAGGGGACTGGAGGCTAAAACATATGAAGAACGGTTACTGGAACTGGGTACGTCTAGTATAATGAAAAGAAGGGGAGACATGATAGCAGTCTTCCAATATCTCAGGGGCTGCCCCAAAGAAGAAGGAGTCAAGCTATTCTCCAAAGTACCAGAGGGCAGGACAAGAAACAATGGGTAGAAACTAATCAAGGAGAGAAACAACTTAGAGCTAAGGAGAAATTTCCTGACAGTTAGAACAATTAATCAGTGGAACAACTTGCCTGCAGAAGTTGTAAATGCTGCAACACTGGAAGTTTTTAAGAAGATGTTGAATAACCATTTGCTGAAGTGATGTAGGGTTTCCTGCCTAAGCAGGGGGTTGGACTAGAAGACCTCCAAGGTCCCTTAGAATAACTCTGTTATTCTAAGTTGGCAGGCTTCCATGTAAACCATGTGACCATGGGGATTCTGCAAGGATCATCAGTATGAAAATGGTCATAAACCACTTCGAACCATTGTAACTTTGACCATTCTTTGAAGGTTCAAAGTTACAACGAAGTGTTGTAAGTTGAGGACTACTTGTATTTATTTTGTTCTGAGATATTTCTGCCTTTCTGTCAGTGGCCATTATAGATTTGGGACACTTCTCCATTAAAGCGAATGCAACTGGATCTATAAAAGCTTTACTGTTGCTAATTGCTTAACTATTAGTCTCTGCCGAAGGTTTAATCATATTCTTTCCTTCAAAAGCTCCGGGTTACAATATAGGGCATGTCTGAGTCATCTTCATGTATTGGATGCAGAACTGCCTCACTTCCAGTCAGAATCGCCCTGATGGTTCATCGGTTCCTCTGTTTTAGACGCGGAGCTAATAGCAGGAAACAAAACTAAATTCCTGACCTTATTGGAAGTTCCTTGGCTCCTGGTCAGAATATTTGCTCTTAGAATCCATCCTCGGCAGACTGGCGGACGGTATTCAAAGCCGAGACTTCCAAGGTGGATCTTTTGCCATTTAATTGGATAGAGGCCATTCTGGGATGATACATGATACCCAACATTGCTGCTGATTAAAAATGGGAATGGAGTGGAGAGTGGAGAATGGAATGGAATGCAATGCAATGCAATGCAATGGAGTGGAGTGGAGTGGAGTGGAGTGGAGTGGAGTGTAGTAGAGTAGAGTAGAGTAGAGTAGAGTAGAATAGGGAATGGAGTGGAGTGAAGTGGAGTGGAGTGGAATGGAAGAATGGAATGGAGTGGAATGGAAGAATGGAATGGAATGGAATGGAATGGAATGGAATGGAATGGAATGGCATGGCATGGCATGGCATGGCATGGCATGGCATGGCATGGCATGGCATAGAATAGAATAGAATAGAATAGAATAGAATAGAATAGAATAGAATAGAATAAGGAATGGAGCGGAGCGGAGAGGAGCGGAGCGGAGCGGAACGGAATGGAACGGAACGGAACGGAACAGAACAGAACAGAACAGAACCTTGGAGGTTGTCTACTCCAACCTCCTGCTCAAGCAGGAAACTCTATACCATTTCAACAAATAGTTGTCCAATCTCTTCTTTAAAACTTCCAGTGATGGAGCACCCACAACTTCTGGAGGCAAGTTGTTCCACTGGTTAATTGTTCTCATTGTCAGGAGTCGGCTTCGTCCTTTTGGGAAGCCTAGGTCAGTACAAAACCACCTTGCTTAGCAACCTAAATTCTGGTTGTAAGTGGAGGACTACCTGGGCTGCCTTAAGAATTTTCTTAAAAGGCCTCTTTCCAATGAATTTCAAAAGCCATTTCCGTTTTATCGTATTGAACGAGAACTACAGGGTAGCTGTTTCCGTGCCGTAGGATTAAGAACATAAAATGTGTGCTCTTCCACAAAGTACAGTGAGAATTAATCTGAATCTCTGCATCTCCCTCCCTCCCTCCCTCTCTCTCTCTCTTTTGCTCAGCTTCGCCTGGCTCCAAAGTTAATAAATCAAAATTGGGAAAGCTGAGGGCTTTAGCACAAAGCTATGCAGCTCATTTCCAAGCCTTGTTCTTATCCTTTATTGAATTTATTTTTTTCTTTATCTTAAATTAGGACTCCCTAAGGCCTTTTTTAGGGTGCCAAATGATGTGAGTTTAGGGGAATTGTATCCCTGAAGGTTAGGAAGCTTCAAGATTCTTAACCGTGGATATCAAGGCCAATGCTTTAACATCCCACTTAAAGAGCGACCTCAGATCAGTTGAGAGCGACATGGGATTCTATCCATTTCAGACAACTAATTTGGTTCCTTGAAATGCAAAGCAAACCATATCTATCTATCTATCTATCTATCTCTATCTATCTATCTATCTTTCTTTATATATATATATATATATATATATATATATATATATATATCTTTTTTTT
>WNWU01000047.1:7736427-7755680 GCA_012654045.1 Ptyas mucosa | reverse complement strand
AAAATCCCCATTCCCTCCCCAATCCAGGGGAAGGATACTGCAAAATCGCCATTCCCTCCCCAATCCAGGGGAAGGATACTGCAAAATCCCCATACCCTCCCCAATCCAGGGGAAGAATACTGCAAAATCCCTATTCCCTCCCCATTCCTGGGGGAAGGATATTGCAAAATCTCCATCCCACCCCCACTCTGGGGCCAGCCAGAGGTGGTATTTGCCGGTTCTCCGAACTACTCAAAATTTCCGCTACCGGTTCTACAGAACCTGTCAAAACCTGTTGGATTTCACCCCTGGATTAAGAGCATCACTCAAGGAAAGTCACAATGAGTGAAGACCGTCCCTTAGCCAAATTATTGGTCCATCCAGCAGTTTCAGCCAAGGTCGTTTTCAGTCTTCCTTAAACCTTGTGGGGTGATACTCCCCTTCTGGATGCTCTCAGTTTTCCTGTTAGAATTATCCCCTTTTTCAGTTTTTTTTAAAGTTTTTTTTATTTATATTTATATGCCGCCCTTCTCCGGAGACTCAGGGCGGCTTACAATGTGTTAAGCAATAGCCTTCATACTTTTTGTATATTTATACAAAGTCAGCTTATTGCCCCCACAAACCGGGTCCTCATTTTACCGACCTTAGAAAGGATGGAAGGCTGAGTCAACCTTGAGCCTGGTGAGATTAGAACTCGCAGTAATTGCAGGCAGCTGGATGTTAAATGCTGCCTTAATAGGAGGCATTAGCCTGCTATGCCACTCAGTTTTCCTAAAGCATTTTAATACAGAATAATAGTAATAGTAATAGCACTTATATACCGCTTCACAGTGCTTTTACAGCCCTCTCTAAGCAGTTTACAGAGTCAGCCTATTGCCCCCGACAATCTGGGTCCTCATTTTACCCACCTTGGAAGGATGGAAGGTTGAGTCAGCCTTGAGCCTGGTGGGATTCAAACCTCTAAATTGCAGGCAGCCAGCAGGTGGCAGAAGTAACCTGCAGTACTGCACTCTGACCACTGCATTATGGCTCATAATGCAGAATAGCAGAGTTGGAAGGTACTTTGTAGGTCATCCAGTCTAACCCCCCACCCAAGCAGGAGATCCTACACCATTTCTGACAGATGGCAGTCCAGTCTCTTCTTGAAAGTCTCCAGGGATGAAGCTCCCACAACTTCTGAAGGCAACTTCTGTTCCATTGGTTGATCGTTCTCACTGTCAGGAAATTTGTCCTTATTTCCAGGTTGAATCTCTCCTTGATCACTTAGGACCATTTTTCACACCAGAGGTCTTCAAACTTGACAGTTTTAAGACTTGTGGAGTTCTGGGAGTTAAGTCCACAAATCTTAAAGCTGTCAAGTTTGAAGACCTCTGTTTCACACTGACGACCATTGCAGCATTTTCATGGCCATGTGGTCAAAATTCAGACGCCTCTCAACGGACTCGTGTTTATGACGGTTGCAACTGTCCCTCGGCTCAGGTGATCCCCTTTTTGTGACCTTGTGACCATCGAAGTCAATGGGGGTGCCAGATTCACTTAACAACCACATTGCGAACCTAAGAACTGCAGTGATTCACTTTACAACTGGGGCAAGAAAGGCCGTAAAACGGGGACAAACTTCCCTTAACAAAAGAATCTCACTTCGCGACATCCATTTTGGGCTCAACTGTGGTCGTAAGTCGAGGATTACCTATACGCCACGCTAGCTTCCCAATCCTGTTTTTTTGTTAGGTTTCAGGCAGCTCAAAAGCTTGTTACTCGAATAGAAAGACAAAAAAGGAACCTATGCCAACCTCTTAAAGAATGATTCTTTGATTGATATTTTTTTAACAGCCCAACCACGACCTTGATTTACGATTCCTCCTCCTCCTCACATCCTCTTTGAAGCTCCACTAGATACGCTGCTCTAAATAGAACTGACTTCCAGCCCCACTTACGCCTCAGTAACGCCCTTCTAATTACCTTTCCCTCCTTTTTTAAAAAAACCAAATTCCCAGGGCACCAAAGGTGAGATTTTCTAGACTTTGAAAGCTCTTGGAAGGGACCCAGATCTTCACCAAAGAATGCAGCATCTGTAAAAAAGGAAGGAAGGAAGGAAGGAAGGAGAAGGGAAGGCAGGAGGGAGGGAGGGAGGGAGGTGGGAGGGAGGGAGGGAGGGAGGGAGGGGAAGGAAAATAAGGGAAGGTGAGAGAGAGGGAGGAAGGAAGAAAAGGAAGGAAGGAAAGGAGGGAGGGAGGAAGGAAGGAAGGAGGGAGGAAGGGAGGGAAGGAAGGAGAAGGGAAGCTGGGAGGGAGGGAGGAGGGAAGGGGAATGGAAATAAGGGAAGGTGGGAGAGAGGGAGGGAGGGGAGGTGGGAAGGAGGGAGGGAGGGAGGAAGGATTGAGAGGTGGGAAGGAAGGAAGGAAGGAGGGAAAGAAGGAGGGAAGGAAGGAAGGGAAATAAGGGAATGGGAGGGAGGGAGGGGAGGGGGGAGGGAGGAAGGGAGAGAAGAAGGGGGAGGGAGGGGAGGGGGAGGCAAAGGAAGGGAAGGCAAGGAGGGAGGGAAGTGAAGAGAAGGGGAGGGGAGGGAGGGAGGAGAAAGGAAGGAAGGAAAGAAAGAAAGAAAGAAAGAAAGAGGGAGGGAGGAAGGAGAGAGGGAAGAAGGAAGGAAAGAAGGAAAGAAAGAAGGAATGAAAAAAGGAAAGACGGAAGGAAGGAATGAAAGAGAGAAAGAAAGAGGGAGGGAGGGAGGGAAGGAAGGAAGGAGAAAGGAGGGAGAGAGGGAAGAAGGAAGGAAAGAAGGAAAGAAGGAAAGAAAGAGATGGAGGGAGGGAGGGAGGGAGGGAGGGAGGGAGGAAGGAAGGAAGGAAGGAAGGAAGGAAGGAAGGAAGGAAGGAAGGAAGGAAGGAAGGAAGGACTTCCTTCTTAAGAGAACAGTGTAGTTGCCGGTCTCGCCTCTTATTTATTTATTTATTTATTTATTTTAAGAAGCAGCTGTGCCTTTTCTTTTTTTTCTCCTTCTTCTACTTTTCCTCCAGGACTTTTTAAATGGTTGCCAAGGAAACCGAGCAATGGAGAATGGAAAGGTTAGATGGATATTGAATGAGACTGTAGTACTTGTTTCAAACCACAATTGACAGGGGCATTTGAGGAGCGGAGGGGCCAAGCAAGCTGTAATTCACGTACCATCTTTCCAGCTTCTCCCTCCTCCTCTCCCTCCCCCCACCCACCCCCGGATTTACCTAGCGCAGGTAATTGTCTTTTAATCACAGATCAATTATAATCCATCCTAATTAGGTTTTTTTCCTTCTCCCCTTTAAAAATGGACTGAATTGGTACAATTCCTTTTCTTTCTTCCTCCTTTCCAATCTTTTAAGAAAGAAAGTCGATTCCTTGCAATGTTCGAAGGGCGAAAGGCTGACTTGAAAAGGAGCGTCAGACACCGCTCGAGCAGGGAGAGCGAGCTTCGTCAATTGGCAGGGTAGCAACATGCCAATCCCAGCGTCATCTGGCAGCTTTTCTGCATGAAACTGGATCTGGTTCAGTTGTGGGTTTCTACCGGTTCGCCCCAGTTCGGGAAAACCGGTAGCAGCAGCGGTGGGAGGCTCCGCCCACCCTCCCGGATGTCATCATGGACACTCTGCACATGTGCAGAAGATTCTGCGCATACGCAGAAGCGCTGCACGCGAGTAAAGCAAGCACACGCATGCTCACAGTTCCGAACCAGTAGCAAAGGTAAGTGAAAACCACTACTGATCCGGTTCACCCTGGAACAAGCTATTTTTAAGTGGAGATCGTCCTCCACCTATGACCACAATTGAGCCCTACATTTCTGTTGCTGAGCAAGACAGTTGTTAAGTGAATTTGGTCCCATTCTATGAGCTTTCTTGGCCCGGTTGTTAAAGGATTCTGAACTAATAATCAATCAGGCCTTCTGGGAATCTCGGAGGTCATTTTCAACCACTGCCAGCACTGCTACTATGGTCATGGTCCACGGTTTTAAAGTTGCCAGGAATAACAGAGCTGGCAGGGACCTTGGAGGTCTTCTAGTCCAACCCCCTGCTCAAGCAAGAGACTCTATACCATTTCAGACAAATGGTTGTCCAATCTCTTCTTAAAATCCTCCAGGGATGAAGCACCTACAACTTCTGAAGGCAACTTCTGTTCCACCGGTTAATTGTCATCACAATCATCATCTCCAAAATTCCAGGTTGCTTCTCTCCTTGATTAGTTTCCACCCATTGCTTCTTGTCCTGCCTTCAGGTGCTTTGGAGAATAGGTTGACTCCCTCTTCTTTGTGGCAGCCTCTTAGATATTGGAACACTGCTATCATGTTATCCCTAGTCCTTCTTTTCACTAGACTTGTTGTTGTTGTTAGTCGCGAAGTCGTATCCGACCCATCACGAACCCTGGACAATGTTCCTCCAGGTCTTCCTGTCCTCTACCATCCTCTGGAGTCCATTGAAGCTCACGCCGACTGCTTCAGTGACTCCATCCAGCCACCTCGTTCTCTGCCGTCCCCTTCTTCTTTTTCCCTCAATCTTTCCCAGCATTAGGCTCTTCTCCAGTGAGTCCTTCCTTCTCATTAGGTGGCCAAAGTATTTGATTTCATCTTCAGATGGCCTTCTAAAGAGCAGTCAGGGTTGATCTCCTCTAGGACTGACCGGTTTGATCACCTTGCAGTCCAAGGGACTTGCAGAAGTCTTCTCCAGCACCAGAGTTCAAAGGCCTCAATTCTTTGGCGCTCAGCCTTCCTTATGGTCCAACTTTCATAGCCATAAATTGTTAGTTGCAAAGTCATGTCCCAACCCATCACGACCCCATGGACAACATTCCTCCAAGCCTTCATGTCCTCTACCATCCTCTGGAGTCCATTTAAGCTCACTGTTTGCTTCAGTGACTCCATCCAGCCACCTCATTCTCTGTCGTCCCATTCTTCTTTTGCCCTCAGTCGTTCCCAGCATTAGGCTCTTTTCCAATGAGTCCTTCCTTCTCATTAGGTGTTCGAAGTATTTGAGTTTCATCTTCAGGATCTGGCCTTCTAAAGAGCAGTCAGGGTTGATCTCCTCTAGGACTGACCGGTTTGATCGCCTTGCAGTCCAAGACTAGACATACCCAATTCCTGCAACCGTTCTTTATATGTTTTAGTCTCCAGCCTCCCCCCCTAATACAATCCCCTAAGTTGGATATCTATGGATGGTAGTCCTTGCTTATTTCCATCAAGGTCATCTTCCTTACCTCTGCATAAGGAAGATGGCTCCATCATTCATGTCACAAAAATGGAACCAAGCAATACACCACTTCCAGTTCTTGGGGGACCCGATAGAACTAAAGATAAGGACGTGATAAAGGTCAATAAAATTTAGAAACAGACTGGAGAGAATAACCAGCTCCTTTGCTGTTGTTTTCTTTTCAAGGGGTGTAGAGACAGGAGATAAAGCTCTTTGGAAACCTACCCCACAAAGTTTTCTTTCAAGATTTACTCATTTCTGGTAAAAGAGGGACTAAGCAAGAAAACCCTATTAAATTTCCAGGTTTTAACTGTGCAGATTTTGGTTTCCAATTGCAGCAGCCAGTAGTGGGTTTCAAAGAGCCTTGGTGGCGCAGCAGACTAAAGTGCTGTTAACTAGCACTAGCTGCCTGCAATTATTGCAAGTTCGAATCTCACCAGGCTCAAGGCTGACTCAGCCTTCCATCCTTTTGAGGTAGGTAAAATGAGGACCCGGATTGTGGGGGCAATAAGCTGACTTTGTATAAAAAAGAACACCGCTTAGAGGGGGCCGAAAGCCCTACTAAGCAGGCATATACAAAAATATGAAGGCTATTGCTTAACGCATTGTAAGCTGCCCTGAGTCTCCGGAAAAGGGCGGCATATAAATTGAACCAATAAATAAATAAAATTACGGCACTACCGGTTCGCTACTTGTGGCATGCACAGAGCGTTTTTGATGACGTCTGGGCGGGTGGGCGGAGCCTCCCACCGCTACCAGTTCGCCCGAACTGGGGTGATCAGGAGCAACCCACAACTGGCAGCAGCGCGACAAGGAATGCTGATGGGGAAAAAAAATCTCCTTTCCTTTCTGAAATTCCTTTTTTGAGCCCTGAGTGTTTTTCAGCTAGAGTGTCAAGATGGCATTGAGATGTACACTCCTTTCGTCGTCCCCCCCTTCCCCGTTATGACACCTCAGATATCAAGGCTGATGATCTGACAGGCTCATGGGAAGAAGAGAACAGCATGAGGAAATATTAAAAGGTGACTTCTTGGCAACAAATCTGAATTGCTTTTATCCCCTGGACAAATATGGGCAGAAAGTCCTTTTGGTGTGTGTTTCTCGCTGTGTGTTTCAAACCTTTCTCTATAAATCGTTTTCTGTCTGAATGTGCTTGGTGTTGATAAAGGACAAACCAGGAGCATTGGAGATTAATCCGCGCTTTATAGATGAACAAATCTAAGAATGGTTGTAGGCAGGGGTGAAATGTAAAATTTGTTACTACCGGTTCTGTAGGCGTCGCTTGATTGGGGAGGGGGGTAATGTGACTGGGTGTGCGTGGCCAACTTTTTTTAAAAAAAAAACTTTTCAAAGCATTTTTTCTAATGCTTTGAAAAGCCTCTGCCGATCAGGAAACTCAGCTGGGATCGTCAGAGGCTTTTCAAAGCATTTTTTTAACCACCTCTTCGGCCAAGAGGTTGCAGAAAAAAATGCTTTGAAAAGCTGCTGACAATCCCAGTTGAGCCGCGCAGGGATTTTTGCTACCGGTTCTCCGAACCACCCGCCGCCATCGCTACCAGATCGGGCGAGCCAGTCCAAACTGGGAGCATTTCACTCCTGGTTGTAGGTACCAATGTAGCTCCGCTTCTGTCTTAAGTTAAGTATTGCAATATGCACAATTGCAAGGTTTAGCTGGACATGCTTCTATGTAGTAAAGTAAGATTTGGGGTGGGTGGGTGTCTGTTCCCCCCTTAAATTGCATCTGTGTGTGCTAGTGTGTATTCTTGCCCTGGGAAGACTGGGAAGGGCAGGCTGCATTTGTTCTGCTTGGGTCATGTGACCAAGAGAAGGGGCTGGGGGATTCTGGGAGTTGAAACCCATTCATCCTCAAATTGCTAGGGTTGAGAAACAGTGATTGAACACAAAGTTACTGGTGGGAAGAAAAGGAAGAGGAGGAAGAGGAAGGAGAGGAAGAGGAGGAGGGAGGAGGAGGGGGAGGAGGAAGGAGGAGAAGAAAGAGGAGGAAGAGGAGGAGGAGTGGGAGGAAGGAGGAGAAGGAAGAAGAAGAGGAAGAGGAAGAGGAGGAGGAGGAGGAAGAGGAAGAGGAGGAGGAGGAGGGGAGGAGGGGAGGAGGAAGAAGAGGAAGAGAGGAGGAGGAGGAGGGGGAGGAAGAAGGAGAAGGAGGGGGAGGAGGAGGACTCAGGCTGAAAACCCAAGTCCTGACTAAGCTAAAATCAAGCTACAAGGCAAGGCCCAACATTGTTCATAAGTTTTCCCTGAAGTTAAAGTCAAGGGAATTTTTGTTCAGTATTTTTTTTTTCGGGGGGGGGGGGGGGGAAGAAAAAAAAAATTCTTTTGAGAAATTAAAGCAATTCTGATCAAGTCAGCGGAAGTTTTTCAATAAAGGTTGCAATGACATCCATAAATTGGTGCAAAACTTTGGCTCTTGCAAAACTGGACTTGAATTTGAACAAAAAAAGAAAGCAAAAGTGGGGGCGGGGGTCCCCCAAGAGCAATCTTCCCAAGGGCCTTGTGCGAACTGGGAGAAGAAGAAAAAAATCAAAACGGAAGGACCAAGGAGTCTTCAAACGGGTGGCAAGCCATATCACAGAAAGGAACAAAAGTAGCAGACACATTCCCAAGAGCAAGTAAATTTCAGGGAAATCACCCCGCAGAAATCATCTTTGAAAGTCAGGTAACAAACAAACGAACAAACAAAAATCAGAATCCTTTTTTTTTAAAAAAAAACAACAACCTTTTTTAAGTATAAAAAGATAAAATATCACATTAACTACATCCATTGTAAAATATGAAATAAAGAAAGATAAAAGAACAGTAAGAAAGAGAAAGAAAGAAATAAGAAAGAGAAAGAAACACAAGAGAAAAAAGAAAAGAAGAAAAAAAAGAAGAAAATGCACAGAATATAACAATGCAAACTAATACACACACACACACACACACACACACACACACACAATTAAAATCACGGGTGTTTTCCTGCGTCATTGTAAATAAGTTAGTTAAAATGTTTAAAATTCTGGTTAAAATCCTAGCTTAACCAGAATTTTAAACACTTTAACTAACTTATTTACAATGACGCAGGAAAACACCCGAGATTTTAATTTTTCGTATATATACACCCGCGAAAACTTAAGAACACACACACACACACACACATATACACACACACACACGTATACATTATTGACGGTGTCTATTTGTTAATTTTGTTATCTTACAAACTTTGTTTTTGATTTATCCATTCATGCCATTTGTTCCATACCATATAATATTTCGAGTCTACCTTATCCTTTAATTCCAGTGTTAACCTGTCCATTTCAACACAATTGTAGATTTTTTGAATTGCTAATTGTTCTGCTGGAATTTGGTCCGTTTTCCAAAGCTGAGCAAATGCCAGTCTGGCTGCCGTAATTATATGCAATATTAAATATTTTATTTCTTTCCTAATATTTTCTCTAATCATACCCAATTATTAAAAAAAAAATCTGCCTTAAATTCTATTTCTTCTGCCGTTATTTCCATTAACCAATTTTTTCCCAATATTTTTTTTTGTTTTTGGGCAAAGCCACCAGACATGAAAGAAAGTCCCGTGTACCTGTTTACATTTCCAGCAAATTGGGCTGAGGTTGGGATACATCTCCGCCAATCTCGAAGGGGCCAAGTACCACCTGTACCACATTTTGTACTGATTTTCTTTATAAGCTAACAGACCTTGTCATAATCTGGTTGGTTTCCCACACCCTTTCCCAGTCTTCCAACTGTATATTATTTCCAATATTTCTCGCACAGGCTATCATTTGTCCTTTTACTATAGACTCTGCAAAAATCAGAATCCTTTTGGCGGAAGGAAAAAAGAAAGACTACGGAGTTCCAAAGCTGATTTCACAGAGCATTAAACCAGAACCATTTCATCCCTTTCTCGTCTCTTCCCTTTTTTACCCGGTTCTTTTGCTTAGATTTGAAAAGTGGATTTAGAAACCTTAAATCGGTCACATTTGTTCTTTTCTTTTTCTTTTTTCTTTTTGTCAGCTGCATTTCATTGTTCCGTTGTGAAGTGTCACCCCATAGATTATCTACAAGAACAGCAAACGTTTTGAGAAGTGGGTGTTGCGCATTACTCACCTTCACCTAAAGAAATGTGCAGGGTATGAATAGGCAGATTGTAATCATCTTTTTTTAATGACCCCGTAATCCCTTGTGGGATGGAGTCTGGGCAACTGAATGGAGCTGAGTGTTTTAATGGCTGGATGCCCTTCCTGTTGCCAATGCGGAGTTTTGTTCATGTTCTGCCCCAGCTACGGACCCCAAAGAACGCAGCACACACAAACTCTATACAAAGCTTATTTTACTCAAATAACTCAGTCTTTATCAACCAAGGGCTGTTAATAAACTGTCTTAACAGCCTACCAGAATTCTGAGATAAGGTAATCACAGTCTTACTAGAGTTGGCAGAAAGCCCAGAAGCAATTTTGCAGAGAATCCAGGCGTGAAGGAGAGTGAACTAAAGTTGTTCCCTACAGCTTGCTGCAAGTGGCGTTCCTTCTTAAATAGGCTGAGGGAGTGGCCAATTAGCCCCAAGCCTTACTCTCGAGGAGACCTCCTCCTGAGGAGCCACTCCTGCCTTTTGGCAGCTCTGCGCGCCCGGGCATTGAGAAGAGGCTCCTCCTCTTCGTCCTCTTCACTTAAAGGAGCTTCTGGAGGTTCTGAAGGCCCTGGCTGAATCCCCGCCTCTGGCACCACATCTTCTCCAGCCTCCTCACTATCCGACTCGAGCGCCAGCTGCACAGGCTGCTGGCACAGCACCACACCAGCCTCCTCATTGTCGGAATCAGCTACAATCTGCACAGGCCGCTGACGGGCCACAACAATTCAGCAGATATATTCTCATTGTGCCCAGAGAGAGAAATATCTGCCTCTACCTAGGATCGAACTTACAGCCTCCTGATTGTGAGGTGAATGCTCCACCTCTAGCCCACCACACCACTCAATATGCAGATTATAATCTGCATATCAAAACGGCAATATTAGAGAAAGCTGATTAAAAGTCCCCCACCCACCCACAAGAGCTGTTCTTTTATATGCAAGTTTCTTTTGCAATTCTTGTTTCCCTCAAGACTTCAGCTTGCCATGTACCTGCCTCCCGGCGGCTCTTGAGCCATCCTCTTCTCATCCTCCACCTCTCTCACTTCCTTCCTCATTTTCCATTCTGCACATCCTCAGGTCGGTTCGTCTTTAAGTGCAAGGCACCAACCTCCCCTGTGAGCTGACATTATCTCGGCTGAAAGCAAAATCAAGCGTAGGAAAAAAAGAATGATTTATGAGGCATCTCTTGCTCAGCCAGGACATTCTCAGCCACATCCCAAAATAATTTCACATCATCTATTTCTCCTGCAGTGAGCATTTGTTAAAGGAATTTCTTTTTAGGGGGGAAAGGAGGAAGAAACCGAGTTTAAAAGAACCCTTTGAAGGTTGTTGTTCTTTTTAACATCTTAGGGTTATTGAATGGATTGAAGCTTCGACTTCAAATACTTCGAAAGTCCACCGGTTTTTTATTTTTTTAAAAGACGGTTATTTTTCATACACATTTGGAGCATTGATAATCTACGTCAAAGCAGAAGGCTTAATTCCATCAGGGTTACAATTGCCCAGAAGTAAGTTTCATTGTAATTAGCCACTAATGTAAAAATACAGAGGATTTATTGAGGCACAAACATCCCTGTGTGATGGCCTCAAACCAGGGGTGAAATCCTCCCGGTTCGGACCGGCTCCGGCGAGTAGCTAGCAATGGCGGCCGGCAGTTCAGAGAACCAGTAGCAAAAATCCCTGCCCCTGCCCCCCCATGCCCAGTTGAGCCGGGCGATCATCAGAGGCTTTTTTTTCTTTTAAAAGCCTCTGACAATCCAAGCTCTGATGATCCCAGCTGAATTGTCTGCTAATCAGGCAACTCAGCTTGGATCGTCACAGCCTTTTGAAAGCATTTTTTAACATGGTTTTACATGTAAAAAATGGTTTTAAAAGTTAAAAAAAAATTGGCCATGCCCACCCAGTCACATTACCCACACACACACACTAAGCCACGCCCACAGAACCAGTAGTAACAAATTTTAGATTTCACCACTGCCTCAAACCCCATGAAGTAACATTCAAACGCGGCCTGAATTGAGAATCTGTGATATCATTTGCTTTTAATAATTTGGGAATTGCCATGCCTTCCTCTCAGGGTTTCCTATGGTGGCACAGAAATAGAGGTAATCCTTGATTTATGATGAGTCACTTAGTGACTGTTTTAATTTCTGACAGACCTACCTGTGGGATACTTACAGCCCAGTTTTGAAGCTCCAACAGTCGTCATGCCGACAATCAGGCCACACTTACAACCATATACAGAAGCTGACAATCTCATGAATGTGTTTTACAATGTACACAATGAAATTTCATTTTAATGTATGCCGATTAGTGTACATTTAAATGACAATAAAGTTATTCTAAGTCTGTGACAACTGTCACAAGCTACGACTGGGATGGGCAGGCTCTATTACAGTCATAATTCGAGGAATACCAGGACCAAGTCCACCATTGTATGAGCCACGGTGGTGCAGTGGTTAGAGTGCAGTACTGCAGGCTACTTCTGCTGACTGCCGGCTGCCTGCAATTTGGCAGTTCAAATCTCACCAGACTCAAGGTTGACTCAGTCTTCCATCATTCCGAGGTGGGTAAAATGAGGGAGGAGCCAGATTATTGGGGACAAGATGTTGACTCTGTAAACCGCTTAGAGAGGGCTGTAAAACACTGGAAAGCGGTATATAAGTCTAAGTGCTATTGCTATTTTCCTTCCTTCCTTCCTTCCTTCCTTCCTTCCTTCCTTCCTTCCTCCCTCCCTCCCTCCCTCCCTCCCTCCCTCCCTCCCTCCCTCCGGTTAGAAGGCAGTATTGAAGGCTAACTCTGCCCACAGCCAGGAGTTCAATCCTGACCAGTTTAAGGTTGACTCAGCCTTCCATCCTTCCGGGGTGGGTAACATGGGGACCCAGATTGTTGTGGGCAATATGCTGACTCTGTAAACCGCTTAGAGAAGGCTGTAACACCTTAGGAGGTGTTTCACAATCTTGGCAGCTTCTAGATGTGCAGATCAAAATTTCAGAATTCACAGCTGTGGCTCTGGTGGATGGGAACATTTGGGAGTGAAAGTCCAGACATCAGGAGGGTGTCCAGATTAGAGAAGACCAGTGTAGACAAAACCAAATGAACCCCATCAATTAAACAATTCCCGTACCATGTTTAACGTTCCCCCTCCCCAGTTAAAATGCACTGTTTCAGAAAAAAAAAATCTTCTGATTATTGGATCACTCATCAACTCCACCAGACAATCATCCTTCTCCTAGTCCAGGGATGGTGAATCTTTTTGGCACCGAGTACCCAAAGTGGAATGTGCGTGCAGGTGTATGCATGTGTGTGTGCTGGAGCACCGGAAATCTGAAGATCATCTGGCTGGCGCATGCATGCGTGTTTTGGGGCTGTTTTTCTGGCTGTTTTCAGACTGTTTTCAGGCCGTTTTGGGGCTGTTTTCTGGGCCGAAAACAGTCTGTAAACAGTCTGAAAACATTTGAAAACTGGCCCAAAAACTGGCCTGAAAACAGCCTGGAAAACAGCCGAAAAAAGGCCCAGAAGAGGCCCAGAAAATAGCCTGAAAAATCGCCTGTTTTTCAGCCATTTTGCAGCACTCCAAAACCCTCAAAGACCAGCTGGCCGGCACACCAGAAACCAGAAGAGCAGCTGGCAACAGGCACATGCCCACAGAGAGGCCTCTGTGTGCCACTTCTGGCATACGTGCCATTGTTTCACCATCATGATCCTAGTCCTTCTTCCAGTCTACTCTTCACATAACGGGAAAAAGAATTTGCATGAAGATCACAACAGGTTGAGAAATCTCACCTAATAAGGCCACCGATGATCCACTCCTTCCTTGCTCTCTTAAATAATCCCTTTGTCAAGCAAGGAAGCGAATTAGACGGCCCTACGACACCAAGGCAAAGTATCAAACCAATCTATGGTTCTTTTGATTTCCTTGGGACTGAACCCAATTTAAAATATTATTCTGGGTATCTTGATGTAAAAAAAAAACCCACCCTCTTTCCTTCAGGGCTATTAATTATATGTATGTGCAAACTGACTGAAATTGAACTCATTGATTAATCAATCAAAATTCACCACATGAATTAACAATGAAGCTATTTTTAAATCACCTCATCTGAACATTCTGATCGCTTCACTCTTTCTACTTGCTCCGTCAAGGAGTAACTCTTTTGTTTCTTCCATCTCCTCCCATTCTCTCCTAACCCTTTCTTTCCTTTCCGTTTTCCTCTTCATCTCTTTCTTATATATTTGAGTTTCCTGAATGTTATTTAATGTAAATCTATCTACTGTCTGAAAGTCATTCCTCTTCTAAACTAAGGCTTGGTACGCCCAAATAGATGGGAGATTATCAAAAGAGAGATCCAATCTAGAATAAGGAAAAAATTCCTGCCAGTAAGAATATTTAATCAGTGAAACTATTTGTCTCGTGGTGCTCCATCACCGGACGTGTTTAAGAAGAGATTGGACAACCATTTGTCTGAAATGGTGTAGAGCAGTGGTTGCAAACCTTTCACTCACTGAGTGCCGACAGGTACGCGCTTTGCGTGCTTCACTCGTGCGTGCTATCCACGCTAACACGCAGCTCCTCCCCTGTGCACTGCGCGCGCAACCATACCATCTGCGCCAGGGGCAGGTTTCAAAACCCATCGCTACCGGTTTGCTCATGGGCATGTGCCCATTCGCTCACACGCGCCGACTCGTGTGTGCACAACGCTTCTGTGCATGCGCAGAAGCATCTGGGTGGGTGGGCGGAGCCTCCTGCCACTGCCGCTACACTGCCGCTACCAGTTCACCCGAACCGGGCTGAACCAATAGCAACCTACCACTGATCTCACATGTGCACTGCTTTCACACATGCCCCCCCCCTCCGGTGGTCTGCATGTGCAACCACGCCATCTGTGCATACGTGTGGCTTTTGCGTGCCTCCCCCGTAGCGCTGCATGCGCGATCGCACCATGTGCACATGCGTGCTGTTTGCACACGTGCAATGCATGTGTGCGAACTGCGTGCAAGTACTCTCGCATGCGTGCGCAAACGTGCGAGCGTGTGCAGGACAACTCCGAAGACCAGCTGGGTCCCCTGAATTGCGCACATGCGCACCAGGGGCCTGAACACCAGCTGGGAGGAATGCAACAGCTTGCTTGTCCGGCAAAATGGCTTTGTGTGCCATCTCGGGCCCAGTGCCATAGGTTCGCCATCACAGGGGTAGAGTCTCCTGCTCCAGCAGGGGGTTGGACTGGAAGATCTTCAAGGAGTCTGGTGGCGCAGTGGACTAAGTGCTCTTAAAAGTAGCACTTAAGTTTCCAGCTGCCTGCAATTACTGCAAGTTCAAATCTCACCAGGCTCAAGGTTGACTCAACCTTCCGTCCTTTCAAGGTAGGTAAAATGAGGACCCAGATTGTGGGGGCAATAAGCTGACTTTGTATAAATATATGAAAGTAGGAAGGCTATTGCTTAATGCATGGTAAGCCGTCCTGAGTCTCCGGAGAAGGGCGGCATATAAATCAATTTTTTTTTTTAAAAAAAGGTTCCCGCCAATGCTGTTATTCTGTATTCTGAACCCCCCCCCCCTTTTTTTTTAATCCCAATTGATCGTAGGCAGATCCAATTGTATAAATAGAGCTGTGGATTCTTTTTCCCTGGAACATTTTAGTTACTGCTTTAATTTTTCCTTTTCAGAAATCTATTATTCCTTCTTGTGAATAGTGTTTTTGCTTCCTCCTGCTCTCAACCAGAGACCCCTTTTCCTACATCCTCGTTTCAGTGGTCAGCCATAAAGCGATCTTTTGCTTCTCCTTCCCATTATTATTCTTACAGTTACAGCCAGTGATTCATTTCCTCTCTTACTTTGCTAGAAACGTCCAATAAAGCATTATTGAAAGCCGTTTCCTGAAAGTTGCGGCGCCATTCTATAATTTGGACCGGTTCCTGTAACCCCCCAAAAAATATAAGAAAATAAAAGAAAATTAAAAAGAAAGCTTATGTTCTTTATTCTCAGCATCTCTTGTTTCTTTTAGTCAAAGTCTTGGCTCATCGCAAGTTGCTCTCCTGATTAATAGCCCCTCTATAAACAAACGGCAAGAACTGGGACAGAAAGCAAAAAGTACAAATAAATCAATAAAAGTTGATGGGATCGTAAACCAGATGAGCCCTTACTCAAAGAGAGTTCTCCTTCGCACCTTGGGTTGGTAGCGGCGGAAGAGAAAATGATTTCTTCCTATTGCTTTTTTTCTTTCCCCCTCTCTCTTCTTTTCAAAAAGCCTATTTTGGAGGCTTTAATTAAAATATTCCCTCGCTACCTCCCATCTTCAGCTTTACAGCTATGTTTACCAGCCGGCAAAAATCAGGCAAGGCAGCAATTCCTGCCTTCTTCACCCCCACTTTCTTAACAAAGTGTTTAAGATGAGGTTACAGATTAACTGGCCTACGTGTGGAGGGCAGCAAATGTCCTGAATTTAATTGTAATTGAAAAGCGTTTCGAAGCGATTGTATGTGGTAGGCCTTGGATTGCTCTAGGCTCTGGAGAACCAAAGTTATTCTTATCCTGTATCGTTTTGATTCCCGCAGAAAGTTGTATATCTTTATGGAAAAATCTGGTGTAAGGAATAACAGAATGACGGATTTGGAAGGGACCTTGGGAGAGTCTTCCAGTTCCGGAATGCGACTTTTCGGCTCCTACCCTTGGCTATGCCTGCTTCTCCGGCATAGTTCTACCTCCAGGCATTCACCTCTAGCTTTTCTCCTTGGCTGACATGCCCAGTGGTGGGGTTCAAATAATTTAACAACCGGTTCTCTTCTCTAATGATTTCTTCCAACAACCAGTTCACCAAACTGCTCAGGAAGTTAACAACCGGTTCTCCCGAAGTGGTGCGAACTGGCTGAATCCCACCACTGGACACGCCCCTATCTGTTCACCCTGGCCAATGGGCCACGGTCCCTCCATCCCACATGCTTCGGTGCGGCCCATTCGACGACACACTGTTCGTTCCAGGCTTTTAGCCACCCAGGACAGATAGCCACCAGCCAATCAGTTAGCTGCCAATGCTGGCATCTGGAAGCCGCAATGCGATCGATCGCAAGGGTGGGGGGGGTGAGGGGAGGGGGAGGTGCTGTAGCCAAATGGCCTCAGATGCTTGTTAGGAGAAGGAAGGGGAGGAGGTGGAAGCTACCTGTACCTGGTCATGCCTCCCTGATAACAAACAGAAAGGGAAGAGTGGGTGGGTGCTAAGTAAGCCAGCTTCATCCAAAGGGAAGGGAGAGAGAGAGAGAGACAGAGAGAGAGAGAAAAGAAAAGGGAAGGGAAAGGAAGGAAAGGAGAAGAAAGGAAAGGAAAGGAAAGGAAAGGAAAGGAAAGGAAAGGAAAGGAAAGGAAAGGAAAGGAAAGGAAAGGAGGAAGGAAGGAAGGAAGGAAGGAAGGAAGGAAGGAAGGAAGGAAGGAAAGAAAGAAAGAAAGAAAGAAAGAAAGAAAGAAAGAAAGAAAGAAAGAAAGAAAGAAAGAAAGAAAGAAAGAAAGAATCAATCTCCATTTCCACTCCATTCCAGGGGAAGGATACTTTAAAATCTCCATTCCCTCCCCACTCCAGGGGAAGGATACTATAAAATCTCCATTCCCTCCCCACTCCAGGGGAAGGATACTGTAAAATCTCCATTCCCTCCCCACTCCAGGAGAAAGTTACTGCAAAATCCCCATTTCCTCCCGATCAGCTGGGGCTCAGGAGGCGGAGAATAGATGGGGGCAGGATCAGTCAGAGGTGGTATTTACCGCTTCTCTGAACTATTCAAAATTTCCGCTACCGGTTCTCCAGAACTGGTCAGAACCTTCTGAAACCCACCTCTGAATCATGACCTGGATGTCTGAGAATCTCCATGGTCACTGAGTTTACTGGATTATGAGAATGACCTCAACCTACCCAAGGTACATCCTGTCTTTTATTTTTCTGACTCCTCTATGTATGCTCTATGTATGACCTGCTCTTCGAAAAATACAAGGGGAAACTATCTTAATGCTGCTATTGCATCCTAGGGATTCCCATCTGTTTCAATTGATTTCCTTAATTTTATAAAAGCCCACTTCGGCATAAAAAAAAGCATCTCTTTTGTCCCACTTTTAATTACCAAGGACAGGCGATCGGATTGTTTGCTTCCATTGTGGTGAAGTGGAAAGGATCGCTCTTGTTCACAATTGCCTAGAGACAGACTGAGGGTTATAATTCCTTAATGTCATGGCTCATGGGCTAATGCACCTAGGATGTGTTTTGTTTTGCTATCATGAGCAAATTGTTTCCAATTTTCCACATTTTGCTTGCTGAATAACAAGTAAAAAAAAAAAAGAATATTTATGGTGAAAAGGAGAAAAAAAATAATGATTAGGAGTCTGGTAATTTCAGGTTCTCTCTCTGCCTTGGCTGCGGGTTTCCAAAAGGTGAGTTCTGTTTGTTTAGAAAATGGAGGACAGTTGAATTTATTTATTTATTTATTTTTAATGTGCTGATGGCGCTGTCAGCACTCCAAGCTACATTCACTCCAGTGCTGATATAAGGAGGAGAAGAGGACGCTTGACTTTTCACCTACTTATTTTCCTTGGAGATAATATCCCCTAGGAGATGGAATGGGAGGGGGGACACTCCTGTGAGCTGAAGTAGTAGATATGGGGAGAGTGATTTGGAAGATGGCCAATGAAACGCAGAGAAGAGGCCAAAGAAAAGGGAGGGTTTGGGGGCAGGATATTAGTGTTGGCTACGACGGAGTCGGGGACAGATTGTTGTGCTTAATAAATGAAAGATTTCATCAAAGACTATTTGTTTGGAAAAGCAATTTATTTGAGATGACATCGAAACTTGACAGGCGCAGTGGTTAGAAGGCAGTATGGCAGGCTAATTCCCCTCACAGTCTGGAGTACGATCCTGATGGGGCTCAAGGTTGACTCGGCCTTCCATCCTTCCGAGGTTGGTCAGATGAGGATCCAGATTGTTGGGGGCAAAATGCTGACTCCGTAAACGGCTTAGAGAGGGCTCTAAAACACTGTAAAGTGATATATAAGTCTAAGCGCTATTGCTATTTCCTTTGTGATGAGTGGTTTTTATAGGGGTGACATGATAGCAGTATTCCAGTATTTGAGGGGCTGCCATGAAGAAGAGGGGGTCAAATTATTCTACAAAGCACCAGAGGGCAAGACAAGAAACAATGGTTGGAAACTAATCAAAGAGAGAAGCAACCTGGAGTTAAGAAGAACCTTCCTAACAGTGATGACAATTATCCAGTGGAACTGCTTGCCTCCAGATATTGTGGGAGCTCCATCACTGGAAGTTTTTAAGAAGAGACTAAACAATCACTTGTCTGAAATGGTATAGGTCCGTGATGACGAACCTATGGTACGCGTGCCACAGGTGGCACACAGAGCCATATTGGTGGGCACACGAGCATCGCCCTAGCTCAGCTCCAGCACACATGTGCATGCTGGCCAGCTGATTTTTGGGCCTCCTGGGCCCACTGGAAGTCGGCAAATGGGCTATTTCTGGCCTTCGGGGGGTGGGAGAAGGTTGTTTTCGCCCTCCCCAAGCTCCTAGAAAGTCTCTGGAGCCCGGGGAGGGTGAAAAACAGGTTTACTGGGACCATGCCAAAAGTGGGGGGAGCATGGGGGGGTCACGCACACATGCACGGGGGGGGGCAGGGCTCATAGAATTATGGGTGTGGGCATGCACACGCGCGACCACCCCTCATTCCCCCTGCTTTTGGCACGCGATGGCAAAAAGGTTAGCCATCACTAGTATAGATTCTCCTGCTTGAGCAGGGGGCTGGACTAGAAGACCTCCAAGGTCCCTTCCAGCTCGCTCATTCATTCATTCATTCATTCATTCATTCATTCATTCATTCAAAGTAAGGTAAGGTAAGGTAAGGTAAGGTAAGGTAAGGTAAGGTAAGGTAAGGTAAGGT
>WNWU01000047.1:7716652-7728183 GCA_012654045.1 Ptyas mucosa | reverse complement strand
CTTTCTTTCTTTCTTTCTTTCTTTCTTTCTTTCTTTCTTTCTTTCTTTCTTTCTTTCTTTCTTTCTTTCTTTATTTATTTATCTTAGATTTCTATACCGCCCTTCTCCCTGGGGACTCAGGGCGGTGTACAGCCAAGTAAAAACACATAATATAAACATTAAAAACAAATTAAAAAGAATATCTAAATTTGGCCCAAAAATTTAAAAACACCCCAATTTAAAATCATTTAAAAGGCTTCGCTTAGGCCAGCCCGGCTTGTTGGAAGAAAAATGTTTTAAGGGCCCGGCGGAAGGCACGGAGGTCATGGATTCTTCTTATCTCAGGGGGCAGCTGATTCCAGAGGGTAGGAGCCCCCACAGAGAAGGCCCTCCCCCTGGGGGTCACCAGCCTACATTGCTTGGCTGATGGCACCCCGAGGAGACCCTTTCTGTGGGAGCGCACGGGTCGATGGGAGGTTGTCGGTGGCAGAAGGCGGTCTCGTAGATAACTGGGCCCTATGCCATGGAGCGCTTTAAAGGTGGTAACCAACACCTTGAAGCGCACCCGGAAGACCACTGGGAGCCAGTGCAGCTCGCGCAGGAGCGGTGTTATGCGGGAGCGCCATGTAGCCCCCGTAATTACCCGCGCGGCCGCATTCTGGACCAGTTGGAGCCTCCGGGTGCTCCTCAAGGGGAGCCCCATGTAGAGAGCATTACAGTAGTCCAGGCGAGAGGTGACGAGGGCGTGAGTGACCGTGCACATGGAATCCCGATCAAGAAAGGGGCGCAACTGGCGAATCAGGCGTACCTGATAAAATGTCCCCCTGGCCACAGCTGTCAGATGTTCCTCTAAGAACAGCTGCGTATCCAGGAGGACTCCCAGATTGCGCGCCCTCTCCACGGGGGCCAAAGACTCGCCCCTGATAGTCAGCGATGGCGTCAGCTGGCTATATCGGGAAACCGGGAACCACAGCCACTCAGTCTTGGATTTTTTTGCCATCGTGTGCCAAAAGCAGGGGGAGCATGGGAGGGTCCCGCGTGCGTGTGCCCACACCCATAATTCTATGTGCCCTGCCCCCCCCACATGCACATTTGATCCACCCTGCAGTCGCCACGCTTTTGGCACGTGATGGCATAGATGGCCCGGTAAGCCCGTTTTTCACCCTCCCCAGGCTCCAGAGGCTTTCTAGGCAAAAACGGCCTTCCCCACCTTCCCAGAGGCCCTCCGGAAGCCAGAAACGGCCCGTTTGCTGACTTCTGGTGGGACCAGAAAGCCTGATAATCAGCTGGCCAGCACACGAATGTGTGCCAGAGCTGAGCGTGTGTGCCCACCGATATGGCACGTGTGTCATAGGTTCGCCATCATGGATATAGACAATTCCATTTGGAAGACATCCTATCACACTTGAATCATAGAATCATAGGGCTAGATGGGAGTTTGGAGATCTTCTAGTCCAGCCCCTTGGCCAAGGCAGGAGTCTCTAGACCAGGAGTGTCAAACTCAATTTCATTGAGGGCCACATCAAGGTTGTGTTTAATCTTGGGGGACCGGGGGTGGTGGTGGTGTTGGCATGGCCAGGATGGGCATGGCTAGCTCGACATCACTCGTCAAGGCTCTGTTTTCAGCCATGATGGCCTCCTACAGCCCTCTGCCTCTCTGCTATCCGCCTCTGGAGGCTCTGGAGTCTGCACATCACTTCCAGATGGCCCTGGCCCCATCTCTGCCTCTGATGCAGAGCCCTCATCCGGGCCTTCCCCAGACTCCAGGACTGGCCTATTGTCCTCCCCAGCCTCCTCACTGTCTGACTCCACAGCCAGCTCCGCAGGCTGCTGGCGGACCACAACAATGTCTGTGTATGTGTAGGGCTGCTACAAAAGAAGTTAAATGCTCAATTCTCAATTTTATATCTGATTTTTTTTTTTTTGACTTTTCGGCTTGTAAATGAAGAGGAATGTATCTGCATTCTTTTCAGTATTTTGCAATGTAATTCCCCACAATTGTACGAAATTGTTGTAATAAAAATATGTACAAAAATGTATTGTATTTGGGAGGAGCGCACAAGAAAGTGTTATATTAGGGAAATGGCTGTGGAAATGTATGTCATTGTTGTTCCTTCTATTCGTGTAGAGCAAGTGAGCCAAAAATGTCTTATGGAGAAGACCTTTAGATAGCAATAGCAGTAGCATTTAGACTTATATACTGCTTCATAGTGCTTTACAGCCCTCTCTAAGTGGTTTACAGTCAGCCTATTGCCCCCAACAATCTGGGTCCTCATTTTACTGACCTTGGAAGAATGGAAGCTGAGTCAACCTTGAACTGGTCAGAATCAAACTGTGGCTGTGGGTAGAGTTTGCCCACAATAGCAATAGCACTTATATACCGCTTTACAGTGCTTTACAACCCTCTCTAAGCAGTTTACAGAGTCAGCCTATTGCCCCTAACAATCTGGGTCCTCAGTTTTACCCACCTCGGAAGGATGGAAGGCTGAGTCAACCTTGAGCCTGGTGAGATTCGAACTGCCGAACTGCAGCTAGCAGTCAGCTGAGGTAGCCTGCAGTACTGCACTCTAACCACTGCGCCACCTTGGCTCTGTAATGCCAAGATATGCAAGTGTTGAGATTGTTTTTCAGTTTCCAGACTGATAAAACTAATAATTTGAGAGACCCACTCATGTTTGCCGTTTACTCATTCCTAGGGTGAAGGGTGGGGAAATATATTAGCGATGAAAAGTTGATTCACTTCCTGAGCAGCCATGGCTGGATTTCTCTGCGCTTCATTGCTTTCTTTCTTGATAAATGGCAATTGAATATGAGAACTGACTCCTTGGAAAGTCTTATATCCTGAGCTGGCTTGGGATAAAATGAAAAGTGTTGTCTGATTATTTATTCCGATATGCATCTCGTCGTTCGCTCTGGGTGTCAAACGATTTTAAACCTGTTTTTCACTTCTTATTGTTCAGCGGAATAAAAGCACATACAATCATACAATAGTTGACTGAGAAAGAAATCGGATTTTGGTGATTTTCGGAGAAAGATTAATTGCAACAGAGAGTGCAAGTAACTTATATATATGCACTCCCTGGTAGGTCTTTTCAGAGTACAGATTGTCCTCGACTTAGAACCACAATCGGGACCAGCATTTCCATTGTTAAGCAAAGCAGTTGTTAAGTGAGTCACTCCCAGTGGTGGCATTCAGCTGGTTCAGTCCGGTTCGGGAAAACCGGTAGTGGCGACCCACAGTGGGCCTGGCCTGCCACCTGCCCCGGCGGTATGTCATCCTATTTAGCCACGTTTTCTAAGCCATACGCATGCATGCAAGCCGCGTGCATCAGCAAAGCAAGCCACACACACTCACATTTTCGGTATGTGGCAAATTGGTGGTAAAAATATGGGAAACCCACTTCTGGTCACACCTGATTTCATGACCTTTTTTTTTTTTTTTTGCCACAGTTGTTAAGTGAATTATGTGGCCGTTAAGCCGTTAAGTGGCCGTTAATGGGGGAAATCTGTCTTCCCCCGTTGACTTTGCTTGTCGGAAGCCAGCTGGGAAAGATTACAAATGGTAATCATGTGACCTTGGGATGCCGCAACCTGTCATAAATACATACCGGTTGCCAAGTGCCCAATTTTTGATCACATGACACAGTGGAGATGCTGCGGTGGTCATAAGTGCGAAGACCGATCACAAGTCACTTTTTTTCAGGGCTGTTGTAACTTCAAACGGTCACTAAAAAACTGACTGTAAATTTGTGTGTGTATAGTTATGTGTGTGTGGGGTGGGGTATTTATGTAGAGGTGGTCCTCGGCAGTTCACTTAGTGACTGTTAAGGATATTCTTGTCTCATAACCAATGTGGGTTATTGAGCAGAGAACCCTTTGAGTTTATGCACGAAAGCGACTGAGAATGATTGTGGATAATAACAGTTCACATACAAACAAACTGGGTTTTGATAATATTTTACTTTTTGGGAAAAAGCAAAATCATAGTCCAAAAAACATTCCAAGTCATACACATATAAGGTGAGATAAAGATCAGTCCAGGGATATTTTATAATATAAAGTCTTCTTACCAGTTGTAGAAAAATACAATAAAACAGATCTTCTTTAGTTTCATTCAGGAACACAGTTCAATATAAAAATAATCAATAAATAGTAGAAAAGCAATAAATAGCCATGATCATGCAGAGAGATCAAATATAGAATTACAGCATATCAGAAGGTAAAATGGTGTAGTGTCCACACAAACTATAATTTTATTTTATTTTTAATTTAATTTTATTTACAATTTATATACCGCCCTTCTCCCTGAGGACTCAGGGCGGTGAACAGCCAGAATTAAAAAACATACAATACAAATATTAAAACAATTAATATATATATAAATTTGGCTCCAATTTTAAAAAATAACAAACCAGTTTAAAACGTCTAAAATTACTTCTTAAGCTCTCCTTAAGTACATTGGCTACAGTGTTCAGCCAATCAGGATGCAGGATGATGCAAGACAGTTTTTAAAGCTACATAATACTTTTAGCTACAAACATACAATGTTGGTTTATATATTTCCTGACCAACCAGTTGGGCAATAACAATTTCCTAACAGTGACCATTCAAAGTTACAACGGTGCTGAAAAAAATAACTTATGACCATTTTTCACGCTTATGACCATTGCATTGTTTCCATGATCACGTGATTTAAATTCGGATGCTTGACAACTGACTCACATTTCTGACAGTTGCTGTGTCCCAGAGTCACATGATCCCTTTCTGCAACCTTCTGACAAGCAAAGTCCATGGGGAAACCAGATTCTCTGTTAAGGAATTCGCAGAGTAACCCTTGAGTAGCAAGGGTGTGCACATGAAAGCAATTGAGAGTAGTTATGAATAAACACAGCCAACATACAGATACACTGAGTTGTGTTTACTTTGAGGAAATAGCAAGGCACAATCCAATAAACAGTCCAGGTCATACACATATAAAGCAGGAGATAGCAAAATGACAGACAATAACAAAGTCTTCTTACCAGTCGTCATAGTCATTCACACTAAACAGTTCTTCTGGATTTGCAAACAGTAGCATACAGAGATATCAGAGAGCAAGAACAATAAAGAGAAACAAACTAAGTTTCTAACTCCCTCTTAAGGAGATTGGCTACAGAGCTAACCAATCAGGACTCAGTTTGATGCAATACAGCAGTCTTAAAGCTATATTGATGGTTTATATATTGCCAACCCGACAAGTTAGGTAATAATTATTTCCTAACATTCTCTGAACAACCGTGTTTCTAATTTAACATCTGCAGTGGTTCACTGAACACAAAAGTCTAAGTAGCAACTCATTGATATTTATGACGTCTGTGGAGATTCTCAGTCATCCAGGTGATGGTTGTCCCAAAGGTGCTTTTTCAAAAGGCAACTGGACTTCCTGCTTTTTTTCCAGAAAGAAAAAACCAAAGAAAAACCAGAAAGTCCAATTGTCTCTTGAAAAAAAGCACCTTTGGGACATTTGATTGTAAACCTACCGCATGGATAAAAGACGTGGGGATTTGAACTGCCTGGTCGCGGCTACATTCTTCATGTTTCTGACCCCTTCTGCAGAGTCTGCTGCTTTTGATAAAAAAAGCTTATTGCAAACCTTTAATAAAGAAAGACATTGGAACTGTAATTTTACAGCGGAAGACATTCGGAGTCTAAGTTATCACCTCTGGAGATTGGCTCCCCTATAACATTACTTCATCGTCACGTCGGTTTTAATATCGTGATTTCAATACATTTCTTGCGCAGAGTCCTTGTGCCAATTGTCCAAAAAAAAGGGGGGGGGAGGATTTCTCTTCTTTTCTTAAGAAGGAAAGGCAAGTGCGAACTGTGCTTTTTTCCCCGAGATTGTAAACACAGGTGTGGGTGGAGAAGACGAGAAGGCAATACTTAAAGATATTAATTCATAAAAAATAAAGTTCTGTTTATATCCCTGGCAGAAGTGCCAAGTAATATTAAAATATTCCCACAGCTAGTTGATTTCTTTCCTTCAAACCTTGTTACCTATATATAAAGCTATCCAGCCATATTCTATCTTCATATAAATATTTCAATTCCCTTTGATGTCTTAATATAAATATATAGATATATAAAGCGTACAGTAAGGTTCAAACCGGCCACTATAACACTCCAACTCTATTCCATTCCCAGAAGGTTAATTGAAAGCTGGCCATCTCGGTGACGTTTAGACAAATGAGGATAATTATGCCTTCACTTGGCTCTCCGAGAGGTTAATTGCTTGGATGTAGGAAGTTCTGACGAACAAAGGGAGAATAAATCAGAAAAGCAACTATGATCTGATAATGCAATTTGGTATATTCATGTACAACTCAAACAAATAAACACCCTAATTAGATGAACTTGCTTATTTGCGTGGACATACATCTAGTTCGTCTATGGTGAGATTACCCAGGAAATTCATATTGCCTCGATTTGCAAGTTAAATGAACAGTTCTTGGAAAGATAACTGCTCAGTTCAGGAAAGAGGTAGTAAATAGAGTCTCCTTCTCAAATGAGTAGCAGAGGATGAGGAAATGGAAAAATAATAGCAACAGATAGTCACCAGGTCACTGATTTCTCAGTGGATCTTCCTGTGACCCGTCAGCATTCCCGGCTTTCCGATCAGGAGTTGAAGTCCATACATGTCAGAGTGTTTACAGCGTGACTACTATTTTGAGACAACCGAGGAGCAAAATACAACACACAGAGGTTTTGTCATTACAAACAGTCAAGGCAATATGAATTTATATACAAGACTTCTATATACAAACATACACGTGGTAGGCACATACCAGACAAGCAATCAGTCTTCTTGAACTCTACACAGAGAACTACGATGCAGATACACGAGGAGAGAGAGATGTCCTCTAATGGCCTCCCTTATATAGACAGCTTCTTAAAGGGCAATAACCCTGCTAATCTCATCCTCAGTCTTAAAGGGGCTGGGCAGCTTTAAATCTTCATTACCCTGACAATACAATCTTAAAGTAGCCAAGGTTGAGAAACATTAGTTGAAATAAACTTTCTTGCCCAAAGCCCTGGCTTTGGACTTTTGTCTACTCACTAAGGCTATTCAATCAGAAGACCTTGTTCATATATTGTTAAGACTTTTCTCAAGTTGTTTAGTCAGGAACTGAAATCGTTTTCTGTATAGTTAAATTTAAATCACACTACCGTATTTTTCGGACTATAAGACGCACCTTTTTCCCACAAAAAAAGAGGGTGAAAATCTGGGTGCGTCTTATACTTTGAATGTAGCCCCACCCAGCTTCTCAAACGGAGGTTTCAGAGGCTGAAAAAAGCATCAGAAACAAAGCTTCAGAAAAGAAGCCCCCAAACAGAGCTTCAGAAAAAAGGCCTCCAAACAGAGCTTCAGAGGCTTTTTTTCTGAAGCTGTTTCGGAGGCTTTCAGAGGCAGGAAAAAAAGTTTTTTCTGAAACAAAGTTTCAGAAGTTTCAGAGGCAGAAAAGAAAGCCAAAAAAAAAAAAAAATGCAAGGCACAGAGTTCACAACCAAGGACCCTGTTGCTAAAATTCACCTCTGGGAACAGCTGATTGGGAGTATTCCGGGAGGCCGATCCACCTGCCAATCAGCTTTTTTATTTTCCTCCCCAAAAACTAAGGTGCGTCTTATACTCTGGTGCATCTTATACTCCAAAAAATACGGTAGTTTAAATTGCGGAAGTGTGTTTTGGCTTAGTGGTTAAGGATACTGAGTTTGTCAGTTGGACTGACAGCTTGGGTTCGAGACCCAAGCACCCAGAGGTGGGATTCAGCCGGTTCGGTTCTGTCTGGTAGTGGCGACTGCGGGAGGCTTTGTCCACCCACCCAGACGTAATGTACAAGCACTGTGCAAGTGTGCTCACATCTGCGAATTGGTAGGGAAGGTAAGTGAATCCCACTACTCCAAGCGCCACACGATGGGGTGCACTCCCAATTCCTTCTCCGAGCTTCTGCCCACCTAGCAGTTTGAAAGCATGCAAATGCAAGTAGATAAATAAGTACCACTTTGATGGGAAGGTAACAGCACTCAATGAGACTCAGCCTACAGTCATGCTGGCCACATAACCATGGAAAATATCTTTGGACAAGATTGGCTCCCATGGCTAAGAAATGGAGATGAACAGCGCCCTCTAGAGTTGGACACAACTGGATGGGGAATACCTTTTACACTTTTAACTATATTCTGTTCATATGCAAACATATTAAAAGCAATGTTTGCATAACTTTGATATCAATATCAGTTTTACATGTAGCAGTAATATAGATTTGTGTTTTTATAGGTTTGGGCTAGTAATTTTTTTTAATAATAATTTTATTTAGTTTATCAAAGCATAAAAGGAAGGGAAAATAGCGGAAAATGGAAGAGGGAAGAGGGAAGAGAAAGAAGGATGGGATAAAAGGGAAAAAAGAAAAGGAAAAAACATTGGCTTCCAACTCTTTTTAGCACGGTGGAATAAGATGGTAACATTACAGCCTCAACTTTTTACTTTTACATACTAATATGTACTAGCTATTTCTGCATCAGCAAACAGATTTGGGATAATAATCCTAAATTATTTTTTTCCATAGCTTTTTCTATGTTAACATTTATATCACACTGTTTTATACTGCCCTATATTATACTGTAGTTTCCATAATTGTCAGCTTAATGATAATGTTTACATACATGCGGATTTTACAGCTTTGGGTGAGTAATTCTAATTTATAGCTATTTTTCCGCAGTTTACAAGCTAGATTGTTCAGATTGGAGCCCGTTGTAAATTTTTATCATCCTAATGTGATTTTTATGCTGGTAGATAATCGAAAGACAAAAAAAATTGGAACTCTTGAGTTCGACTTAAGTCTGACTTTTCAAGAGCCGTTATGCCATTTCTCCCTGTCCTATTCCATTGCTACTTCTGAGAATGGCTGACAGTTTGCGCCCACATTTTGACAAAATAGCAGAAGGCAAATGTTTACTTTATTCTCACTCTTTTTATTTTCCTGGCTCATCTAGAAGATTTTCAGGTTTGCATAGTGCAGAGTTTATGCTTTTAATTAAACCCAGCTAAATAGCAGAAGCATTTTAACAGAGCTGGAAGGGACCTTGGAGGTCTTCTAGTCCAACCCCCTGCTCAAACAGGAGACCCTATACCAGTGATGGCAAACTTTTTTGCCATCGCATGCCAAAAGCGGGGGGAGTACGGGGTGGTCGCGTGTGCGCATGCCCATACCCATAATGCAATCCCCCCCGTGCTGCCGTGCCCCCCGCGCATACACGCATGACCCCCCGTGTACGTGTGCACAACCACTCCCCCGCACCCCATTTTGGGCCTAGCAGGCCTCCCTGAAGCCTTCGGAGCAGGGGTGAAATGCTCCCGGTTCGGACCGGATTGCCCGATCCGGTAGCGATGGCGGCCGATGGTTCGGAGAACTGGTAACAAAAATCCCTGCCCCACCCCCCACCCCATGCTGAACTGAGCTGCGTGAACATCAGAGGCTTTTTTTCTTTTTACTTTTTAAAGCATTTTTTCTACTACCTCTTCAGCCAAAAAAATGCTTTTAAAAGTAAAAAAAAAAAAGCCTCTAATAATCGTGCGGCTCAGCTGGGATCGTCGGAGCCTTTTAAAAGCATTTTTTTTCTACATTTTTTCTCTTCGGCCGAAGAGGTTGTAGGAAAAATGCTTTAAAAAGTAAAAAAAAAAAAAAAAAAGCCTCTGATGATCAGGCAACTCAGCTGGGATCGCCAGAGGCTTTTAAAAGCATTTTTTTACAACCTCTTTGGCCGAAGAATGCTTTTAAAAGTAAAAAAAAAAAAAAGTTGGCCACGCCCACACATTGCTCCCCCACCAAGCCACACTCACAGAACTGGTAGTAACAAATTTTACATTTCACCACTGCTCCGGAGGCCGCCAGTTTCCAGACTTCTGGTAGGCGTGTTAGGCTTGTTTTTTGCCCTCCCCGGGCTCTGGAGGCTTTCCTGGAGCCTGGGGAGGACGAAAACGGCCTCCCCCAGCTCTCCGGAGGCCCTCTGGAGGACAGAAACGACTTGTTTCCAAATGTCTGGGAGGCCCATTTTTCGCCCTCCCAGAGCCTTCGCATGAGCCCTGTGCTTATCTGACATCCAAAATGGGTTGCATGGAGACTCCTGGGAAGGGAGGGCAGCATGGGCAGGGCCAGCTGAAAATCAGCTGGCTGGCACATGCACACATGCACGGTGGAGGTGACCTAGGGCAACGGCTCGCGTCGCAGAGATGGCTCTTTGTGCCACCTGTGGCACACGTGCCACAGGCTCGCCATTATGGCCCTATACCATTCCAGACAAGTGGCTGCTCAGTCTCTTTTTAAAAGCCTCCAGTGATGGAACCACCCACAACTTCTGAAGGCACTGATTAATTGTTCTAACTGTTAGGAAGTTTCTTCTTAATCCCAGGTTGTTTCTCTCCTTGGTTAGTTTTCATGCATTGCTTCTTGTTCTGCCTTCTGGTGCTTTGGAAAATAGGTTGATCCCGTCTTCTTTGGGGCAGCCCCTCAAATATTGGAACACTTGTATTTACAGAGCCTGTAGTACAGTGGTTTAAAGCACCCTGTTATTAACATCTATTAACATCTGTTGCTTGCAATTACTGCAAGTTCGAATCCCACCAGGCTCAAGGTTGACTCAGCCTTCCATCCTTTCTAAGGTAGGTAAAATGAGGAGCCAGATTGTGGGGGCAACAAGCTGACTTTGTATAAATATACAAAAGTATGAAGGCTATTGCTTAACGCACTGTAAGCCACCCTGAGTCTCCAGAGAAGGGCGGCATATAAATCAAATTTTTTTTAAAAAAAAAATTGGAGCTGTTTGTCCAAGGAATAAGTTTGTTTGCTGGCAGAAGAAAACCAGAAGTGGAATTACTTCTTCTTTTTCACTGTGGTTTAATCCGTACAACCCAGGCAACGTGTTTATTAAAGGACAGTCTGGGTTTGCATCCCCTGCTAAGTCTCCCAAAACTTAACACTAAGGCTAACTGATTTTCTATAAACAGATCTGCTAGCTTCTTATCTCCTCCTGGTTTAACACATTTGAAAACAAATATGGATATATTTATAAGCTGTATTTCATTAACACCTGACTAAAGATATTGTTTACACCCAGAAAGTTTTCAGGTTCAACCCACTGGGAATATCCTGTTGTGCTTATATCTTGCTAGCGCTAATTCCGTAGCATCTGGTGAGCCACTGCTGATGGACCTTTAATTAGATTCAACACCGTTCTTTTTAGCTTTTTGTATTGAGAAAATGGTCCAAATGACAAGTGTTACCTGTGATGTCTTGTTTGTTATGGTGGTAGTTATTGAGTCAGACACTGACTCCTTGGTGCTTTCTGAACTTCGTTGTTTTCTTGTAGATGTTTCATTAGCACTGAAGGTGTTACCTAGATGGGTAATAGAAAGTCTGCAAGCTCAGAGAAGAGTAGTCGTCGTCCTCCTCCTCCTCCTCCTCCTCCTCCTCCTCCTCCTCCTCCTTTCCTCCTCCTCCTCCTTTCCTCCTCCTCCT
>WNWU01000047.1:7590341-7613448 GCA_012654045.1 Ptyas mucosa | reverse complement strand
GGAGTGGGATTTGGGGGTTCTCCGAACTGCACAGAATCTTAGCTAGAGGTTCTCCCAAACCCCTGCGAACCCCCAGCAGCCCAGCCCTGCATTTCAATAATATTGTTCTGTCCCCGTCTCACACACGCACCCAAACAGCCAGCCGGGGGTTAAATAACTTTTCAAACACCCAATGTCAGTTATCAGAAACTTGGCAGCAACCCCGTAGCTGCCTGCCAAGACTTTACTCCAAGAAGAAGGAGGGGTTGTTCGTCCACCAGATAACACAAACAAAATACACACAGTTTACACAGTCCAGTTCGTAAATTAAATCCACAGCAGATTAGGCGTTGTTTTCCAGAGGTGCAAGTGACTTGCCAGAAGTTTAAGCTTTGTCCATCACAGAGTCAGAATGGCCACCACCCTCCCTTATATAGCCTGTGGGGTGTGGTCCAGTGACTCAGCTTAATCTCTGGCACGCCTCCTCTTCTGCTGCGTACGTTTGTCTCGCCAACGCTGGCGTGGATCCAGCCACAACTTATCTCCGTCATCGCTATCTGACTGATCAGAGACACCTGGCTCCTGGCCAATCTCTTCTCCTTCGGCAGACGCCTGAGGCATTGCCAGAGAGGAGAGGCCTGGAGAGGGAGGCCTGGTCGACTCCTCTCCTTCATGTTCGGAGCCTTCCTCCTCCGATAAGAGGGACTTGGGGGTCGGAGCCACAACAAATATTTCAGGGAAATTAATAAGAGGGTGGAAAGTTGTGGCTGTCCGGATGTCCTTGGAAATCATTGTCCACAATTGCTATGCTGTCCAGGACTGTTGGAGATCGAACGAGGTGAGGTTTCTCCAGCCTCACTTAAAAGAGAGCAGAAAAAAGTTATCCTCATTATGCTTTTTGTTCTTCTTCTCACCCTACCTTCACCTGTTCAATGTTATACACCCACGTACGCAAACACACACACACACACACATATACATTTCTTCTTTGGCTCCCTACTGGGAGTAGCAATTGCAAAACTACTCAGGAAGCCTATTTTCCTGAATCTTAATAAATCTGAGTCCTCTTGACAAATATTAGCAAATTCAAGGTTTGCAACCTCTCCAGAGAGGAAGGAAAATATTATTGTCTACATTTAGCAGAGGAAGAACTAAAGCTATGCAGAAGTCGGCGACTAATTTTCAATCAAAAAACAAGTGTCTTCGGGGAATAAAAATATCCAGATCCCCGCTTCGGGGAAACAGGTACCCTGTGGCTTTCACAACAGAATAAAAAAGAGATAGCATGCATCTGGAGTTATTGGAAGGATGGAATTCCCCTCCTTATTCCCAAACTCAGCACTGCCTGAGCTTCATTCAATATCGTAATCACAGCCTTGCTGAAGAGAAAGTTTTAATCTGTTTCTTCGGGATTTTATTCATCAGCCTGCACCAAGAGATATTCTGGATTGCACTTTCCCCAATTTATTCTGCGTCGTTTTGCTCCCTGAATTCAAGATGTTCTCAAAAAGATTTTCACCGCTTTATTCGCTCTTGAAAGTGGTGGTGGGGGATAAATCAATTAATTTCTGCAGAACCTTCCGCAGATAGCAGATGCAGCAAGAAAAATAATCAACTCGGGATAATTTTCTTTTCTTGGAAGGCCAGCCCACACTGGTTGCAAAATACGTATAGCTTCTTCTGGTAGATCGCTAATACGTTTTGTTAAAATTTAATTTGGATGAATGGCAAGGATTCAATCCAAAGACGAGTAAGCCACTTATTGAAATAGAGGTCTTACCATTCATTCCCATTCTAGGCTATTCTGTTCATGACGTTGCAAAACCTACATTGTTCATATTCTCTTTAAGATCAGCTCATAATTTTCCTTGAGATACATAATTTCCATGTACAAAGCAACTTAACATACCCTTGAAAAAATCCTGCATGCAGATGCAGCTATTTTTAATCAATACGTCGAACCTTCCTAGGGTTGATCTCAACCAGAGGTTGTTGTGGCCTGCCAGCAGCCTGCACCGATTGTTGCTGATCCTGACGACGAGGAGGCTGGTGTGGTGTCGCGCCAGCAGCCTGTGCAGCCAGCGCTCGAGTCGTACAGCGAGGAGGCTGAAGAAGATGTAGTGCCAGAGGCAGGGATTCAACCAGGGCCTTCAGAACCTCCAGAGGCTCCTTTAAGTGAAGAGGATGAAGTGGAGGAGCCTCTTCTCAATGCACGGGCACACAGAGCTGCCAAAAGGCAGGAGTGGTTACTGAGGAGAAGGTCTCCTCGAGAATAAGGTTTGGGGCTAATTGGCCACTCCCTTAGCCTATTTAAGTTTGCACAAAGCTTGTAAAAAGCTGCAGGAAACAACGTTCGTTCGTTCGCTGATCATTGAGTTTGGATTTTCTCTGCAAACCTGGCTTCTGGGCTTTCTGCCAACTCTTGCAAGACTCTATCTTATCTGTGGAATTTTTGGCAGGTTGTTAAGAATGTTTTTATTAACAGCCTGCATTTGCAAAAGACTGTGTTTTGAAGTAAACTGAGTATTGTTCGGAGTTTGTGTGTGCTACATACTTTGGGATCCGTAGCTGGGGCAGAACAGAGTGGAATTCACATACGGTAGCAACTGGTTTGCCCAGCACCGAAAAAGTGAGTGCGTGTGCCATCTACGCATGCATGCGGCATCACAAAACATAGCAATTTGCTCACGTGCGCCTCTGTGCATGTGTGCAGCGTAAAAAACACAGTGATATAGGCAGAGGTGGTATTCAGCAGGTTCTGACCAGTTCTGGAGAACCAGTGGCGGAAATTTTGAGTAGTTCGGAGAACCAGTAAATACCACCTCTGACTGGCCCCTCCCCCATCTATTCTCTGCATCCCAAGTCCCAGCTGATCGGGAGGAAATGGGGATTTTGCAGTATCCTTCCCCTGGAGTGGGGAGGGAATGGAGATTTTACAGTATCCTTCCCATGCCATGCCCACCAAGCCATGCCCACAGAACCGGTAGTAAAAATATTTGAATCCCACCACTGGATATAGGACGGGATTGCACCCAGATTGCCACTACCAGTTTGCTTGAATTCAACTCTTTGGTAACTAGTTCTACTTGGACATATTCATGCTATTTTCCTAGCAATGTTACCAAATTGGTGGGTGATTCTTCATTTTCAAATATTGTAAGGAAGTTTTATTTTTTTTAAAAAAAACAAAAACTCTTCCAACTATAACCTAAAGTGCTGGTATTCTTCCCTTAGAAGTCTTCCATCTAACTTCAAGCACGGATAGCCAGGTGTTTTCACCTATGTAAATTAACACAACTCTTAATGCATTATGTCTCCAAAAGAATAATGGAAGAGAGAAAGGAAAGCTTCTGCATGTTTTGCAGCATCCTAGGGATCTATACCTTCTGTTGAGATATCCATATTAAACTAGTTCCTTGAGTTTCCCTGGATAGGGTTAATAATCCGCCTCCATTAACAACCAAGAGAAAGATAGAATAAAATAACAGAGTTGGAAGGGACCTTGGAGGTCTTCTAGTCCAACCCCCTGCTTAGGCAGGAAACCCTACACCACTTCAGGCAAATGGTTATCCAACATCTTCTTAAAAACTTCCAGTGTTGGAGCATTCACAACTTCTGGAGGCAAATTGTCCCACTGGTTAGTTGTTCTCACTGTCAGGAAATTTCTCCTTAGTTCTAAGTTGCTTCTCTCCTTGATTAGTTTCCACCCGTTGCTTCTTGTCCTGCCTTCAGGATCTTTGGAGAATAGCTTGACTCCTCCTTCTTTGGGGCAGCCCCTGAGATATTGGAACCCGGCTATCATGTCACCCCTGGTCCTTCTTTTCATCAAGATTACAGTCCTACTTCACTCTTGAGGTCACGGAGCTTCACCTTGTTCCATCCCATCGTTCTTGTATTTCTTAAGCGTCGCCCTGAGAGCAGTCCCCACGATCAGCATTGGAATCTTGAAAGCATCTCATCTTCGCTCTTACAAAATAAGCTGCCATGGAGAACTTGGCTCATTCCCCCAATGATCTTCCACAGAGGGACCGCTGCTTGCAAAATATCAATTCAGCAAAAGGTAAAGGGGTGAAGTAGATTCCAGGAAGCCCTCTCTCTTCTAACCCCACCTTAACTTACCGTATTTTTCAGAGTATAAGGTGCACCTTTTTCCCTCCTAAAAGGGGGTGAAAATTTAGGTGTGTCTTATACACCGAATTTAGCCCCGCCCATCCACTGGCCCCCACCCCTTGGCCTCTGCCTCCCAGCAGTTTAACTCCTTGCAGCAAGCAGCAAGAAGAAACAGCTCCTTTCAGCTTCAGCACAGCCTCATTAGCACAAATTGATTGGATCGGCCTCCCGACTCTCAGCTGTTTTTGCTCTCAGCTGTTGTGTGCGGGCCTCTGCTGCTTGCTGCAAGGAGGCAAATTGCTGGGAACAGATTGTTTTTTTTCCCCTTGTGCTAATCAAGCTATGCTGAAAACGAAAATGAAAGTAAAGCAGGCTGTTTGCTGTTTTTGCTGCAACGAGGCAAAATTGCTGGGGGGCAGAGGCAGATTTCTTTTTCTTCTTTTCCTCACCCAAAAAGGTAAGTGCGGCTTATAGTCCGGTGTGTCTTATACTCCGAAGAATACGGTATATTTCTGTTTAGGAGTAGGGAAAAAGAACACACAGTTCCAAATAAATTGGTGAGTTGTGGCTGCCTATTGCTGATTTTCTAAGAGTGCTTATGGAAGCCGCAAGGCCCAGGGGCATTATTGTAAATAAAGGTAATGCTAGAAGCTAACAATTTGCTTCACAGCAGGCTGGCTTCCGTTTCAATCATCCTCATTCCTCCCCGCCTTTCTCCCAAGCCACGGGTTTCAGGAGAGGGACAAACAGCCTTTATCAAAGGCCTGCACCCCTCTCTTACAAATGGATTTTTGAATTAGCCCAAGAGTCACAGGTTGTCCGTGGGTCAAGTCCAAAGCGCGACTGTCCCCAAGATGCTATTACAACTCGGCTTTTTGATTTGCTAACGCCCTGAAACCCATCAGGCCTTCCACTGACCCGCAGAAGGTCCATTGTTGTCGTCGTCTGCCTTGCTTAGGTCCATCGCTGGTTGAGATTGGGAATAGCCTAATCGACGGTTAGCTGTTCCTTTCAACCCAGCAGAAAGAAAGTCAAGGGCTCAGCAAGAGATATCTGACATTCGGGACTATAGGTCCTGCTACGTTTCTCTTCTTTTCCTCTAGGGACGTCTGTGGATAGAATAGGATAGGATAGGATAGGATAGGATAGGATAGGATAGGATAGGATAGGATAGGATAGAATAGAATAGAATAGAATAGAATAGAATAGAATAGAATAGAATAGAATAGAATAGAATAGAATAGAATAGAATAGAATAACAGAGTTGGAAGGGACCTTGGAGGTCTTCTAGTCCAACCCCCTGCTTAGGCAGGAAACCCTATAACAAAGAGAATAGAATAGAATAGGGTAGGGTAGGGTAGGGTAGGGTAGGGTAGGGTAGGGTAGAGTAGGTTAGGGTAGAATAGAATAGAATAGAATAGAATAGAATAGAATAGAATAGAATAGAATAGAATAGAATAGAATAGAATAGAGTAGAGTAGGGTAGGGTAGGGTAGGGTAGGGTAGGGTAGGGTAGGGTAGGGTAGAACAGAACAGAACAGAACAGAACAGAACAGAACAGAACAGAACAGAACAGAACAGAACAGAACAGAACAGAACAACAGAGTTGGAAGGGACTATGGAGGTCTTCTAGTCCAACCCCCTGCTTAGGCAGGAAACCCTATACCACTTCAGACAAATGGCTATCCAATCTCTTCTTAAAAACTTCCAGTGTTGGAGCATTCACAACTTCTGGAGGCAAGTTGTTCCACTGATTAGTTGTTCTAACAGTCAGGAAATTTCTCCTTAGTTCTAAGTTGCTTCTCTCCTTGCTTAGTTTCCACCCATTGCTTCTTGTCCTGCCTTCAGGTGCTTTGGAGAATAGCTTGACTCCATCTTCTTTGTGGCAGCCCCTGAGATATTGGAAGACTGCTATCATGTCTCCCCTAGTCCTTCTTTTCATTAAACTAGACATACCCAGTTTCTGCAACCGTTCTTAATATATTTTAGCCTCCCTAATCATCTTTGTTGTTCTTCTCTGCACTCTTTCTAGACTCTCAACATCTTTTCTACATCGTGGCGACCAAAACTGGATGCCATATTCCAAGTGTGGCCTTACCAAGGCCTTATAAAGTGGTATTAACCCTTCACGTGGTTTTGATTCTATCCCTCTGTTTATGCAGCCTAGAACTGTAAGGATGTTGGTCCTTATTTCTCTCGGACGCTTCCAGATGTCTGTTGAGGGGCAGTTTAAATCTCCAGAGATCCGGAACAAGGTGGCAGCGATGAGAAATCAAAGTTATTTATCACTCCGCTCAGTAAAACAGATGTGGATAAGCAAGCTGTTCCTTCCTGGTATTCCCTCCCACCCCTTCCGTACAGAAATGTATGTTCTCTAATGCTGCTGGTGGTTCCTACAAATGTAATGTGTAAGGAAGGTCTAGCAGTGTGCTTTGTACCAGATGGGCTCCCATATGTTTCGCCTCTCCCCATGCATCCATTTTGCACATATGCCTGTTGGGTGGGTACATTTGCCTCCCTTCGGTTTGTAGGAAGACCGTCGCGCTATTTAACAATATTAGGGATTGATTTCATCGCTTGTTCCTTTTGGAGTCGCTTGATTGAGCTCTGAACGCTGCCGACTGTGCTTTTAGGAGCCTTCCTTCCAGATCTGCTTTGGGAAGCGTGGAATCGTATCACACAGATTTCAGAAGTTTCGGTGTTGTTGTTTGTTTGTTTTTTCAAGCTGCATACGAGTCACACAAAAAGGGGTTGAAAATTGGGGTGAAGGCACAGCCTTTTCCAGCATTTAGCAATAGCGTGTTATGGAGGGAGGGATTGAGGGAGGAAGGGAGGGAAGGAAGGAAGGAAGGAAGGAAGATAGCAATAGGACTTAGACTTATATACCGCTTCACAGTGCTTTACAGCCCTCTCTAAGCGATTTACAGAGTCAGCCTATTTGCCCCCCACCCCCAACAATCTGGGTCCTTATTGTACTGACCTCGGAAGGATGGAAGGCTGAGTCAACCTTGAGCCCATCAGGATTGAACTCCAGGCTGTGGGCAGGATTAGCCTGCAATACTGCATTCTAACCACTGGGACGGGAAGGGAAGGGAAGGGAAGGGAAGGGAAGGGAAGGGAAGGGAAGGAGGGAGGGAGGGAGGGAGGGAGGGAGGGAGGGAGGGAGGGAGGAAGGAAGGAAGGAAGATAGCAATAGCACTTAGACTTATATATTTTTATTTTATTTTATTATTCATATTTCTATGCTGCCCACTCTCCGAGGACTCTAGGCAGCTTACACCAAAGACAGTATACTAAGTATCATATTGCCCCCAACAATCTGGGTCTTCATTTTACCCACCTCAGAAGGACAGAAGGCTGAGTCAACCTCTAGCCGGTGAGATTTGATTCACTGATTTGCTGAACTGGCAGTCAGCTGAAGTAGCTGCAGTACTGCACTCTAACCACTGCGCCACCTCGGCTCTTTACAGCCCTCTCTAAGCGGTTTATAGAGTCAGCATATTTGCCCCCAACAATCTGGGTCCTCATTTTACCAACCTTGGAAGGATAGAAGGCTGAGTCAACCTTGAGCCCATCAGGATTGAACTCCAGACTGTGGGCAGAATTAGCTTGCAATACTGCATTCTAACCACTGTAAAGGGAAGGGAAGGGGAGGGGAGGGGAGGGGAGGGGAGGGAAGGGAAGGGAAGGGAAGGGAAGGGAAGGAGGAAGGGAGGGAGGGAGGGAGGGAGGGAGGGAGGAAGGAAGGAAGGAAGGAAGGAAGGAAGGAAGGAAGGAAGGAAGGAAGGAAGGAAGGAAGATAGCAATAGCACTTATATACTGCTTCACAGTGCTTTACAGCCCTCTCTAAGCGGTTTACAGAGTCAGCATATTGTCCCCAACAATCTGAGACTCATTTTACCGACCGTGGAAGGATGGAAGGCTGAGTCAACCTTGAGCCTGGTGAGATTCGAACTGCAGGCAACCGACAGTCACCAGAAGTAGCCTGCAATACTGCATTCTAACTACTGTGCCACCGCAGCACTTCGTTGAGTGTGCTCGTTTGTTTATTTATATTTAAATAAATAAGATATGCTTTTAGCAGTGTTCCAGGATGTGAAGGGCTGTCGCAGAGAGGAATGGGAGGGGTCAACCTATTTTCCAAAGCACCTGAAGGCCAGACAAGGGATAATGGATGGAAACTGAACAAGGAGAGATTCAACCTAGAAATAAGGAGGAATTTTCTGACAGTGAGAACAATCAACCCATGGAACAGAAGTTGCTTTCAGAAGTTGTGGGAGCTTCATCACTGGAGGCTTTCAAGAAGAGACTGGACTACCATCTGTCAGAAATGGTGTAGGATCTCCTGCTTGGGTGGGAGGTTGGACTAGATGACATACAAGGTCCCTTCCAACTCTGTTCTTCTGTTAAATGTATCCCACAAACCTTCCTCCTTTTATTTTCTCCTACAACTTATGCAGTGGATTGGGCTAAGAAAGATTTTGGCTGAAAGTCACTCATCTGACTTTCATCGTTAAGGCAGGATTAGAATTCGGAGTATCCTGGTAATTGGCCCAAAGTCACCCGCCTGAATTTCATGGCCAAGGCCGGACTAGAACTCCCCATCTCCTAGTGATTGGCCTAAAGTCATTCAACCATGTTTCATGACTAAGACGGGACTTGAACTCATGGTCTCTTACTTTCTAGCCTGGTGCTTTAACCATTAGACCAACCTTATGCAACCGTGACAATATTAATAACAACCAAAGGTAAATAACAATGCAGGTAAATCAGGAATGGCAATCTTATAGTATGTATGTATTAGCAATAGCAATAGCACTTAAATTTATATACCATCTTACAGTTCTTTATAGCCCTCTCTAAGCAATTTACAATTTGGGTCCCCATTTTACCCACCTCAGAAGGATTCAAGGCCAACCAAACATATAAATTATATATTTATTTCATTTTTTTAAATACTGCCTGACTTCCAGTGACTCTGAGCAATTGTAAAAATTATATACTTATTACTTTTCATTTTTAATGTTGCTTTTTTTCCCCCTACTAAATTAATTCAATTTTTTAAATATGAAAATGGGAAAATGAAACATAAGCATCTTTTGGTGAAATCTTCCAGCCTTATCCAGCAGGACTCTTAGCTCCGTAGGGTTTCTACTCATGAGTAATTAAGTACAGAAAAGCTCTTTGCAAAATTGTGGTCATGTGATCCCATATGAATATTTTGACCTAGTTTTTGGTCACCAGTTTTGGTCGCCACATTACAAAAAAGATGTTGAGACTTTGGAAAAAGTGCAGAGAAAAGCAACTAAGATGATTAGGGGCTTGGAGACTAAAACATATGAAGAATAGTTGCAGGAATTGGATATGTCTATTCTAGTAAAAAGGGACGCGGTGCCTCGGAGGCTAAGATGCTGAGCTTGTCGATCGAAAGGTCAACAGTTCAGTGGTTCGAATCCCTAGTGCCGCGTAATGGGATGAGCTCCTGTTACTTGTCCCAGCTTCTGCCAACCTAGCAGTTCAAAAGTACGTAAAAAAATGCAAGTAGAAAAATAGGGACCTTTGGTGGGAAGGGAACAGCATTCCGTGGGCCTTTGGCATTTAGTCATGCTGGCCACATGACCACGGAGATGTTTTCGGACAGCGCTGGCTCTTCGGCTTTGAAACGGAGATGAGCACCGTCCCCTGGAGTCGGGGACGACTAGCACATATGTGCGAGGGGAACCTTTACCTTTACCATTTATTCTAGTGAAAAGAAAGACTAGGGGTGACATGATAGCAGCATTCCAGTATTTGAGTGGCTGCCACAAAGAAGAGGGAGTTAAGCTATTCTCCAAAGCACCAGAAGGCAGGACGAGAAGCAATCAGTAGTGAGATCCTACTGGTTTAACAACCGGTTCGCTGAGCATGCATGCCAGATGCACACTGCATGCAAGTGCGCAATTTGCAGAAAATTGAATTTCCGTGTTGCTGAGAGCAAGGAAAACAGCTGAGGAGGGACAATCCACTCCGCTGATCAGCTGGGCTTCAAAAGCAGAATTAAAGATGAGTATAATGCAGGGACGGGCTGGCAGGGATGGGCCCATTTCAAAGAAAGAGAGAACCGGTTCGCTCACGGCTGAAAGTCGGAGCTAACAGTTCACCCGAACCGGTCTAAACCAGTAGTATCCCACCACTGGAAGCAATGGATGGAAACTAATCAAGGAGAGAAGCAATCTAGAACTAAGGAGAAATTTCCTGACAGTTAGAACAATTAATCAGTGGAACAACTTGCCTGCAGAAGTTCTGAATGCTCCAACACTGGGGGTTTTTAAGAAGATACTCGACAACTACTCTCCTGCTTGAGCAGGGTGTTGGACTGGAAGACCTCCATGGTCCCTTCCAGCTCTACTCTGATTGATTGAATAACCCATATGAGTCCCTATGATCACGTGGGTAAGGCATTCCAGTCCACCCATAATCCTCAAGCCGATCGATCTCCATCTCCAAGTATATTTAATGAGTAAATACCAACTTTCACTTTAGATGCATACTTTTTCACACATTCGTATTTGAGCATTTGGATGCATATAGCGTGCCAGATTTTTATTTTATTTTATTTTATTTTTGCAACTTTGGCAAAGTGTAAAATATAGTCAAACGTTCAATTTGATTCTGCACAGCGTTTGAAGAAATATGAATCAAAGATACTTTACCAAGGGATTTACAGTGATTAAATGCCTCAGGGGTCTCCAGGTTTCCAAGAAGTACAGCAATAGTATGTATACTTTGGAAAGAAAGTTTTCTCTGGCTTCAATAGAAGCTGAAGTGGTTAAGAGAATATGGTTTATCTGTTAGTGTTCCAAGTAATGCACCCACTGAAAGCAAAACTCCAAGACAGACAGGTTCCTCAAAGAACAATTTTATTGGACACGTCATATTGGCACAACTGGTGATAACTGTACCTCTGAAGTTCCCACGGTTTTCACCTAATTAAAAAAATGAAAGTTTCCCCCTTTCCCCCAAGTCATCAGGCACATTGTCCAATGGAGGTGCTGGCTGGTTGCTAGGTTACTCTCCTCCTCCTCTCTCTCAGGCACCTGATGGAATGACCTTGGTTCCCACAGTAAACTTTTTGTTTTGACTACCAAAACCCTTCTATCTATCTTGCCCCCTCCATGTCCCTTCTTCCCTCCTAGTGGCAACCCTGAAGCCTCCAAGATGGCCTCAGACAGGTTCGCTTCAGGATTGACATTATCAGGAATGGATTTACGAGTTTTCTGAAGTTATGGAATAGTAGAGTTACCATAAAGTCAGGGGTGGGATTCAGCCGGTTTGGAATGGTTCAGGCAAACCGGATGCTAATTTTATATCTGGTTCACCGAACCGGTAGTTGCAAGGACTGGCTGGCCCTGCGCACCCTGCCCCACCCTTCCCAGGAGTCTCCATGTGGCCCATTTTGGATGTCAGGTAAGTGCAGCGTCTGCACGGAGGCTCTGGGAGGGTGAAAAATGGGCCTCCCGGAAGTTCCGAAAGTCTGGAAATGGAAGAGGGCCTCCGGAGACTAGGGGAGGCTGTTTTCATCCTCCCATAGGCTCTAGGAAAGCCTCTGGAGCCTGGGGAGGGCAAAAATGCCCCCCCCACAATGATGCAAGAGGCCAAGTAGGCCACTCCCACCCAGCAACCGGGCAGAGAACTGGTGGCTAAAATTTTTGAATCCCACCCCTGCATAAAGTGATCTCTGGTGGTCGATCAGCCCACCCTGACGCCATTTACATTTTTATTATCCGTGATCATTAGCCGTTTTCATCCTGCAATTTCCCAATTTGTGCTTCACAGCTTGCTTCTCACCACGGCATCACATAAAACAACCCGCAAAGTGGAAAGGGTGGGAAAATATAGATTTGGGAGTCTTTCAAACCTCCTTTTGTGCCCTTTCCTTTGCCTTGTCTAAGCAGCCATTGATATTCGGTTAAAAATAAACTCAAAGTAAAAAACCATGTATTCTCCAATTGAATGGCTCTCTGATTTAGATTCCGAGCCGCAGAGCTGCTGAGAGAATTAATATTTTTCTAAGCATAGCGGTCCTAATTATGCCGCTAAAATGGCTGCCAGAGGCAAATACAGATGGAAGGGAAGAAGAACGGGTGGAAAGTTGCCACAAAGATTCATCTTTCTTCTAAAGGAGTTAAATGTTGTGGATATTTTAAAAAATCAAGAAACATGCAGACTTTTCTTTTTTTAAAAAAAAAGGGAATATGATGAATGTAACGCATGTGAGAAAAAGGTTTGTGCAGTAGGGGGGAAAAAGATATTTTTCATACCTCTATATTTCCATTTAAGTGAAGGTTACCTATTAAGAAGTAAGTACTGAGTGAAGGTACTTCATTAAGTAAAGTTTAGTCCTACTTTGGAAGGCAAGTTAGGCCTAAAGTTTGATAGGGTTACAGCCCTTTTTTTGTAGACTTTGTTGGAAGAAATGTCCATCTGGGTTCAGTTCCAAGTGGGGAGAAGGACTCTGGAAACATGGAGACTGCTTGGAAAGATGGTTTAATGGTGGATAGGACCACATGGTTTTGAGGTCCTATACAAAATAAGCACATGGGAGAGAGAGAGACAGAGAGACAGAGAGAGAGAGAGAGAGAGACAGAGAGGGAGAGAGAAAGAGAGAGAGATTAGGAGAGAGAGAGAGAGATTAGGAGAGAGAGAGAGACACAGAGAGAGAGACACAGAGAGACAGAGAGAGAGACAGACTGACAGACAGACAGAAAGAGAGATAGATTAGGGGAGAGAGAGACACACACAGAGAGAGAGACACAGAGAGAGAGATTAGGAGAGAGAGAGATTAGGAGAGAGACAGAGACAGAGACAGAGACAGAGAGAGAAAGAGAGAGATTAGGGGAGAGGGAGGGGGGGGAGGGAGAGAGAGAGAGATTTATACCCTCTGTTGGGCTTTGAATTTGATCTTGTATTCTGATGGGTTGTCAAACTCCCATGGGATCATGCGGGGTAACTTTGTAAGTTGTCTTTTAAGTCCCGTGCTTGGTTGAGCCTTGCTGGGTGATGCAATCTCCCCAGATGCCATGTGGTGAGTCCTGTTGCTAGATGGGTAGAGGGCTAATCCTATCTTTGTTGGATCTTGGGTGAGGGCATTTGTTTATGAATAGACCTATTTATCTCTTTATCTCTTAAGTGCTGGCATCTCCTGTGGGCTATCGAGGAGGGTGGAGGCTATTAAGAGTGAGTTTGCTTCCTGCCTCTAAAAAAAACATGTTTCTCAATTTCTCATCCAGGGAAATATAACATTCTGCCTTTTTCATATTTCCTATAATATTTCATTTGCCAAGGAGAGGGGTGGATGCTAACTTCCTACAACTTGTACAAATTAGGCTGTACAATTGATTGGAGACTGCAGCCAGGTGTTTGATGGGCTACAAGGTTGTGAGGTTAAGTGAGATAATTTGACTGTAAGTACGAGTAATGGGCCAGGACTACAAAAACAATGTCCCAAAGGTGCTTTTTCGAAAGGCAGTGGGGCTTTCTTGATTCTTTTCCCCTTGGAAACAAAGAAAGGAAGAAGCTTCTTGGATGAGAAGTGAAATGTTTTCAAGGTAAAAAAAACAAGAAAGTCCAGTTGTTTTTTGAAAAAAACATCTCTGGAATAACCATGACCTGGATGATTGAGAATCTCCATACATACAAAAACAAGGGGGTTTTCAAAGAACAAAGGTAGTTATTTCTTCTAGTAATAAGAAGTATCTTGAGAGATTTGGTGGTTGTTATTCTTCTAGAGCAGAGGTTGGCAACCTTAAATACTCAAAGAGCCACAAAGGTCTTAAGCGGAAGCCCCCACCATAGAGTCTCCTCCTAGCATGGCATCCTTTTTCCTCTACCTGTCCTAACTGAAAGCCCTATCAATTGTGGAGCTGACGGAAAAACCCGCTCCTTGCCATAGAGTCTCTTCCTGGTGTGCCGTGCTTTTCCTCCCCATAACCGGAAGCTCCTCTCAAAATTGTGGCAACGACAGGGAGCTGCAACAGAGGGATGAAAGAGCCACATGCGGCTCCAGAGCCGCGGGTTGCTGACCCGTGTTCTAGAGGTTTGTTCATCTTCTAGAATCTTTCTTTCTAACTTATAGCCTTGGTGGCGCAGCAGACTAAAGTGCTGTTAAGCAGCACTTAGCTGCCAGCTGCCTGCAATTACTGCGAGTTCAAATCTCACCAGGCTCAAGGTTGACTCAGCCTTCCATCCTTCCGAGGTAGGTAAAATGAGGACCCGGATTGTGGGAGGAATAAGCTGACTTTGTGTATATATATATATATATATATAAAAGAAGAACACCGCTTAGGAGGGACCAAAAGCCCTACTAAGCAGGTATATACCAAAGTATGAAGGCTATTGCTTAACGCATTGTAAGCCGCCCTGAGTCTCCAGAGAAGGGCGGCATATAAATTGAACCAATAGATAGATAGATAGATAGATAGATAGATAGATAGATAGATAGCAATAGCATTTAGACTTATATACTGCTTCATAGTGCTTTTACAGACCTCTCTAAGCAGTTTACAGAGTCAGCCTCTTGCCCCCAACAATCTGGGTCCTCATTTTACCCACCTCAGAAGGATGGAAGGCTGAGTCAACCTTGACCCCAGTGAGATTCGATCTGCCAAACCGCTGGCAGCCGGTGATCAGCAGAAGTAGCTTGCAGTACTGCACTCTAACCACTGCGCCACCGTGACTTTTATCAGCTTTCCTTGTTTTGTAGCTGAGCTGTCTGTTTTAGTTTCCCTGAGCAAGTATGCAGGAAATTCTTGACTTCTCCCCATTCATTTACCAACCCTTCGAAGTTGTGATGACGCTAAAAAAGAGTGGCTTGTGACCAGTCCTCACTCTTATGAGTGTTGCAGCATCTCTGCTGTCACACCATAAAAAATTAGGGCAATCGGTAACTGGTATTAGTTGAGATTTGGCAACTCCAAAACTCAACTAATAAATGCTCTGCCCTACACATTGGCAAAGAAGATAAATAAAATAAGAACACCAAATAAAAGTTGGGTGGAAACGATCTCGTGGTAGCCTTTCTACAACCATGTGGCATGATCCTGAAGTTCCCTCACCGTAGTTTTGCAGTGTGTACCTGTTCCTACTTTGGCAGAGCAGTTGAGAATTCTGATCCCTCAGGGCTGCCCTTTCAGCTAAAAACTCAGCCGCAGAAACATTAAGAGATAATTTGTCAGTCTGCGGAGTTTTTTGAATGTAACATTGGCATGCCTTCTTGGAAGCATCCGTTTTGCTCCTTAAGCTTTTCCACCGTTCTGTGGACCTTCAGCCGCACGGCTACCACCTGCGATGGAAAAGGTCCCTCCTGATCTTCAAGCACTTCCTTTTTGCCGGTAGCATCTTTGCAGTAATACCGAACTAATTGGATTCTTTCTTCTCCTGCTGAGTTGCAAGCCAGGAGGAGGTAAGGCCGGGAAGTGATGGATGAGAAAATAAAAAGGCAACCCTGAAGCGGAAAGGATTTTAATTGGAGTGGTCGACTCATCTTGACTAATTGTACATAACAGGGACTGAAGGGTGCACTCCAATCTGGGATCGAGGCCACTTGAGCAGGGCTGGGGAAAAGGAGGGTCTCACTAAACAAGGAAGCTCTGATGTCAACAGAAGAGAATCTTTGTAGCTCAGGGTTGAGCTGTGGGGTCCTTGGTCCTCTCTGAGTTTGATGGTTTTCTTGCAGATGTTTCATTACCAAACTAGGCAACATCAAGAGTAGTAGAAGGAAGTGGGGTTGAAGAGGAGGAGGAGGAGGAGGAGAATGACAATGATTATGGGGTCCTTGGTGATCCCTGAGCTTGGTGGTTTTCTTGCAGATGTTTCATTACCAAAGTGGATAACATCATCAGTACTAGAAGGAAGTGGGGTTGAGGAGGAAGAGGAGGAAAATAATGACTATGGAGTCTCTGAACTTGTTGGTTTTCTTTCAGATGTTTTATTACCAAACTAGGTAACTTCATCAGTGCTAGAAATGAGGAGGAGGAGGAGGAGGAGGAGGAGGAGGAGGAGGAGGAGGAGGAGGGGGAGTATAATGATTATGAGGTCCTTGGTTCTTTCTGCGCTTGGTGGTTTTCTTGCAGATGTTTCATTACCAAACTAGGTAACATCAGTAGAAGAAAGGAATTGGGTTGAGGATGAAGAGGAAGAGGAAGAGGAGAAGGAGGAAGAGGAGGAGGAGGAAAATGATGACTATGGAGTCTCTGAGCTTGGTGGTTTTCTTTCAGATGTTTTATTACCAAACTAGGTAACATCATCAGTGCTATCTCAAAGGTGCTTTTCAAAAGTCAACTATTTTTTAAGGAAAAAGAAGGCATTTTGCTCCTCATCCAAGAAGCTTCAGCAGTTGTGATGGTAGAGGTACCTATCCATGTAGGTATAAGTACCTATACTTCCATTCCCCTACTATCACAACTGATGAAGCTTCTTGGATGAAAAGCAAAATATCTTTTTCTTCCTCAAAACAACAACACCAACAACAACAACAACAAAAACCCAGTCTGGTTGCCTTTTGGGGAAAAAAGCACTTTCTATGTTCTATTTGCGAACCTGAATTGGAAACAAGAGGAAAAGCCTGTTGTGTCTGTTGGGTGGATATTGTGGAGAATATCCCACCTCAGGGAAAAGGCATTCGACAAGTTTCGTTTGACCTGGCATGCGCAAAGGCAGAGGACTTGAAACTATTTTATCAGGCTTGCTACTTAATTATATCTATCCCTATTGTTATTATTCAATATTTCTTAACATGCAATCAAGAACATTGGTTATATAAATTGATTAGAAGGTTTTAATCAACCGAGAAGATGGCTCAGAATAATTAAGCAGCAGATTTATTTAATAAAATGTTTTTAAAATAGGAATGCTAGCTACAGATGGCCAGAAGGGTTGTGAATGGGGCTGTTATTCCTTTTCTCTCATCTCCGACAAACACTTTGACAATATTAGACAAAACTGTTTTTTCTTGGGTCAGTCTTCTGAACTGACCATCATTTCGATGCATTGATTAAAAGAGACTAATTTACATTTACAAATAATTCCTTTTTCCTTCCTTCCTTCCCTTCCTTCCTTCCTTCCTTCCCATCTCTCAATACTTCCTCCCTCCCTCCTTTTTTCCTTCTTTCCTTTCTTCCTTCCTTCCTTCCCTTTTCTCTTCCTTCCTTCCTTCCTTTTTCTTTCTCTTTCATTCTTCCTTCCTTCCTTCCTTCTTCCTCCCTCTCTCCCTCCCTCCCTCCTTCCTTCCTTCCTCTCTCTCGCTCTCTCTCTCTTTCTTTCTCTCTCTCTCTCTGTCTCTTTCTGTCTCTCTGTCTCTTTCTCTCTCTCTCATATTTGTCCCACTTGATTGCAAGATCTGCATGTTCGTTCTGCCCTTGTCTAATTCATGTAGCAGATGATGTGTGATGCTCATCATTTCGCACCTTCGCAAATATCCATGCTGGCTTTCATTTTTTTTTGGGGGGGGGGGGGAAACAACAACATTAAATAACAAAAAAAAAAGGTGGTACAGTCACCTGAATTACTGTTGCAGCTTTAATTTTTGAAACATATCTCACGCACGTTTTGCTCATCCTTAAATGTATAATTTCTTTCAAAAACTCATTCGAAAGGATCTGTTATTACATTTGAAATATTTCAAGGCGCACCATTACATTCAAGAAAAGTGTGAGGCTCTGGGGCAGTTACATTTCAATTATTATATGGGTTGGTTCGAGAATTGCTAATCTAGTCACACCATACAGGAATGCCCCAGAGGAGAAAATCTTAAATATCTTTAGCTATAACGCATGGATGCATCGTCTTAGAAAATATTTTTTGTTCCTGATGTGTTAACATATAAAGCCTTCAGTTCAAATGCTGATTACTTTGTCAACACATAGAAGTAGATTTCTGGGCAAGAACGATGAAATTATTTTTCAAGCAAACAATTTGATCTACAGATAGATCTTAACTCACAACCACAACGGGGGATGACCACAAATTTTGGTTGCCAAATAATATGGCCATTAAGCGAGTCATCCCACGTCCAGATCTGATTTTACAAACATTTTTAGTGCAATTGTTAAGCGGATTGTGTGGTCCTTATTGGTGAATCTGGTTTCCTCAATTGACGTTGTATGTCAAAAACTGGCAGGGAAGATCACAAATTGTGGTCACATAACACAGGAGTTGTAAATGTCAGCTGGTGGCCAAGTGCCCAAATTTAAATCACATGACTTCATGATACTATGGCTGTCGTAGGACAGTTGTAAATAACTTTTTCCGAGGCTGTTGTAACTTTGAACGGTCATAAATTGAGGACTATCTGTACATCCTTAGGATATTCTCATGGTCCCCCTTCCAAGTAATAACCTCATCTGATCCTGCTTAGCTTTTTCACAAACAACCAAGATTGCCTAGCATAGCAAACATTTCTATTTATACACAGAAGCAAAGGTAGTTGAACAAACAACCAATTAAAACTTGTACAATTGATTGACTTCAAATCCCTTTGCTTCATTATATTCCTGGCAGAGGAGGTTGTGAAAGGTAGAAGTCAAAAATGGCTGCCTAAAAGCAAGCTTTTTCTCCTCCTTCATGGTGGACATTCATCTTAATGTCCTAAAATTGGAGCCATATTTTATGATCAATGGGCTCCCCCATTGCTCGGCTAATGATTCTTTGAAGTTCCACACTGTTTAATTCTTCCTGGAACTTACTGATGATTGTTGGTGTTGGTGTTAGTTCCGAAGTCATGTCCGACCCATTGCGACCCCATAGACAACGTTCCTCCAGGCCTTCCTGTCCTCTACCATCCCCTGGAGTCCATTTAAGCTCAAGCCTGGTTTAGGTCAGCAGACTAAAAGCATAGTGATCAACACCAGCTGTCTGCAATTACTGTAAGTTCGAATCTCACCAGGCTCCAGGTTGACTCAGCCTTCCATCCTTTCTAAGGTAGGTTAAATGAGGACCCAGTTTGTGGGGGCAATAAGCTGACTTTGTATAAATATACAAAAATATGAAGGCTATTGCTTAACGCATTGTAAGCCGCCCTGAGTCTCCGGAGAAGGGCGGCATATAAATCAAATTAAAAAAAAAAAAGCCGATTGCTTCAGTGACTCCATCCAGCCACCTCATTCTCTGCCGTCCCCTTCTTCTTTTGCCCTCCATCATTCCCATCATTAGGCTCTTCTCCAGTGAGTCCTTCCTTCTCATTAGGTGGCCAAAGCATTTGAGTTTCATCTTCAGGATCTGGCCTTCTAGAGAGCAGTCAGGGTTGATCTCCTCTAGGACTGACCGGTTTGATTGCCTTGCAGTCCAAGGGACTCGCAGGAGTCTTCTCCAGCACCAGAGTTCAAAGGCCTCCATTCTTTGGTGCTCAGCCTTCCTTATGGTCCAACTTTCACAGCCATCCGTTGCAACTGGGAAAACCATAGCCTTGACTATACACACTTTTGTTGGCAGGATTGTCATACTGATGATTACCCTATGAATATTGTTTTAATTATGAAATGGGATATTTGCCATTAAGGTATGGGTTAAGGGTTCTTTCAGTGTGGTACACCTTGCCTCAACTGCAAACACTGCTAGAGCACCTAAGCTATAAAGATTGGCCAAGGACATCCGAAAGGTGCTTTTTCAAGAAGCAACTGGACTTTCTTGTTTTTTTTTTCTTTTAAAGACATTTTGCTTCTCATCCAAGAAGCTTCTTCAGCTCTGACAGAACAGTGGGGAATGGAAGGATTTATATTCCTGGCAGGCAGCTGGTTATTTGCATCCTTTTTAGAGGGTCGTTGAAGCACTTGGAGGTTTATCTGTGTGTTGTGGCCCGTCAGCGACCTGTGCAGATTGTAGCTGATTCCGACAACGAGGTGGCTGGTGTGGTGCTGCGCCAGCAGCCTGTGCAGCTGGCGCTCGAGTTGGACAGTGAGGAGGCTGGAGAAGATGTGGTGCCAGAGGCAGGGATTCAGCCAGGGCCTTCAGAACCTCCAGAGGCTCCTTTAAGTGAAGAGGACGAAGAGGAGGAACTTCTTCTCAATGCACGGGCACGCAGAGCTGCCAAAAGGCAGGAGTGGCTCCTCAGGAGGAGGTCTCCTCGAGAGTAAGGCTTGGATCTAATTGGCCACTCCCTTAGCCTATTTAAGGAGGAACGCCACTTGCAGCAAGCTGTAGGGAACAACTTTAGTTCACTCTCCTTCGCATCTGGATTCTCTGCAAAATTGCTTCTGGGCTTTCTGCCAACTCTAGTAAGACTGTGATTACCTTATCTTAGAATTCTGGTAGGCTGTTAAGACAGTTTATTAACAGCCTTTGGTTGATAAAGACTAAGTTATTTGAGTAAAATAAGCTTTGTATAGAGTTTGTGTGTGCTGCGTTCTTTGGGGTCCGTAGCTGGGGCAGAACAAGAGGGTCTTTGAAACACTTGGAGGTTTATCTGTGTCCCCAGGGTCACCTGAGTGGTGCTTCTGGTTCCTATAGTCTGCAATTTTTCCTCAAGAAATCCATTCCTACTCCCACACCATTCCCAGGGTGTTCATCCCAAATTGTATAGCTAAAGGTCTGTAGAGATTCTCCGTCATCCAGGTCATGGTTGTCCCGAAGCTGCATTTTCAAGAGGCAAGTGGACTTCCTTGTTTTTTCTTTGAAGACATTTCACTTCTCATCCAAGACGCTTCTTCAGCTCTGACATGATTAACCGTTCCCTACTATCCTGTCGGAGCTGAAGAAGCTTCTTGGATGACCAGCAAAACATCTTCAAAAGAAAAACAAAACAAAACAAGGAAGTCCAGTTGCCTCCTGAAAAAGCACCTTTGGGACAACCATGACCTGGATGACTGAGAATCTCTACAGACTTTTACTAACTTCTTCAGTAGCGGCTACTGAGGAATATTGTATTTTCACTGAATGGCCTGGAGCTTGGAATTAAATAGCATTCAGTTTAACTGCAAAGGTAGCTTGAACCTGTGGTCACCTTTCCCATTATTTTAAAGAGCGGCAAAGAATTCATAAAGATGAATTTGTAACTGTGCCACCAAGGACCACTTACCCTTTATACCTCTCCTCTGAAGTTTACTATCCAGTGAAAGATTTTTTTAAAAAAATCAAAAATTACAGCTGGTTCAAAAATTATTATTTTTATTTTAAGGAGGTGAGCTTTTTAAAGTAGCCAGATCTGTTTTTTTTTCAGGCTTCCGTGAGATTCGAAACAGACAGAACTGCTCATGTTGCACTCATGTCCAGGAGTGGGCTGCTGGGAATTTGCAGGGGTTCGGGAGAACCTCTAACTAAAATTCTGTGCAGTTTGGAGAACCCCCAAATTCCACGCCTGGCTGCTCAGGCAGGAGACCTGTACTAGGGATTCGAACCGCCGAATAGCCGACCTTTCTGATCGACAAGCCAGGCACCTTGTCATGATGCCTGGAGACTAAAACGTATGAAGAATGGCTGCAGGATTTGGGTCTGGCTAGTCTAAAGAAAAGAAGAATTAGGGGTGACATGATAGCAGTATTCCAGTATTTGAGGAGCTGCCCCCCAAAAAGGGGGGTCAAATTATTCTCCAAAGCATGAGAAGGCAAGACAAGAAACAATGGATGGAAACTAATCAAAGAGAGAAGCAATTTGGAATTAAGGAGAAACTTCCTAACAGTGAGGACAATTAACCAGTGGAACAGCTGGCCACCAGAAATTGTGGGCGCTCCATCACTGGAGATTTTTTAAAAAAGAAACTAGACAGTCACTTATCTGAAATGCTTGAGCGGGGGGGCTGGACTAGAAGACCTCCAAGGTCCCTTCTAGCTCTATTATATTCTAATAAGTATGAGATGGAGGAATAACTGTCTAGATTTTTACAAATCTAATTTTTTTTTTAAAAAAAATATGAATTAATAAAATCGTAAATTCCACGAAGAGCTATGAATAAGATAATGTTTTTGCTCGTCTTGCATTTCCTCCTCACCCCCAATGAAATGAAAGCAAAGCTCCTTCCTTTTTCAGGGTAGGAATTAACTCACCCTGAGCTTGATGACGGCTTAGTCTACAAGCCACGGGTTGCCGGCAATTTCTCTCACACCAATTAACAACTTTATCTTGACCCCCTAAGCCAAGAATAGTTTGGAGCACCCTATTAGCTTCGCTCCAGCTTCTCGGTAGCCTCTCTCTCTCTCTCTCTCTCTCTCTCTCTCTCTCTCTCTCTCTGCTCACCAGACATAGGGCAGTTTCCATGAAGATGGGATGAAAGTATATTGGGCAGGATCACCGTTACGCTAATGGCGGTTCCAGGGATGGGAGGGGTAAAAGGATGCTTGCCCGGAAGATGACATTTCAGAGAATGTAAACCTGGGATGGATTGTGCATCTGTGGGAGGGGCACTTGTGTATGTGTGTGTGTGGGTGGGTGGGTGGAGAGAGAATTTCAGCAAGAGCATCATGGTTTCCCAGGGAAGAGGCAGCACGTTCCAGAGAGGGGCCAAGACAAGAGACAGTTAAAGGAATGCTTGCCAGAAAGATGAAACAAGGACGGATTCTCGGTGCTCTTGGAAAACTTGATGGTTTTCCTGCAGACGTTTCCTTACCCAAGCTAAGGAACTTTGTCAGTGCTAGCACGGATGGCGTTACCAACTTGGGTGAGGAAACGTCTGCAAGAAAACCACCTATCTCAGAGAGTGCCAAGGACCACCACCACCCCCGCCGTCCCCCTCTTCCTCCTCCTCCTCCTTTCCATAAAGCCCACTCCCTTCTATCCAATGGTGGGATTCAAATAATTTAACAACCGGTTCTCTGCCCTAATGATTTCTTCCAACAATCAATTTGCCTAACTGCTCAGAAAGTTAACAACCGGTTCTCCTGAAGTGGTGCGAACCGGCTGAATCCCACCACTGCTTCTATCACTGATTATGTTATCTTGTTTGGGTAATGGAATGCCTGCAGGAAAACCACCAAGCTCAGAGAGTATCAAGGAGGGGGATCAGTAGTCGTCCTCCTCCTCCTCCTCCTCCTCCTCCTCCTCCCCCCCCCCCCCC
>WNWU01000047.1:7560045-7577115 GCA_012654045.1 Ptyas mucosa | reverse complement strand
TAGAGTAGAGTAGAGTAGAGTAGAGTAGAGTAGAGTAGAGTAGAGTAGAATGTAGTTGGTAGGGTGGAATAGGAATAGGACAACAATAGAAATAGGGGTAGGGATAGAGATAGGGATAGGGATAGGGATAGGGATAGAATTCTATAAAATAGAATAGAACAGAACAGAACAATATAGAATGGAATAGAATTATTTGGCCAATTGTGATTAGACACACACATTTGTCCTCAATGCAGAAGCTAGAAGCTCTTGGTGTACATGCAAAGCAACAAGATAATAATAATCATAATAATGTTACATAGAATTAGAATTAGAATTAGAATTAGGAATAGAATAGAATAGAATAGAATAGAATAGAATAGAATAGAATAGAACAGAACAGAACAGAACAGAACAGAACAGAACAGAACAGAACAGAACAGAATAGAATAGAATAGAATTCTTTATTGGCCAAGTGTGATTGGATACAGAAGGAATTTGTCTTTGGTGCATCTGCTCTCAGTGTACATAAAAAGAAAAGATACATTCGTCAAGAATCATAAGGTACAGAACTTAGTGATAGTCATAGGGTACAAATAAGCAATCAGGAAACAATATCAATATAAACTATAAGGATACAAGCAACAAAGTTACAGTCATACAGTCATAAGTGGGAGGAGATGAGTGTAATGATTACCTCTCCTTCCAATTTAAGAAAGTAAAAACTCTTAAAACGTGGCCATTCAAAAGGAACCTTTTATTAAGCAGAAGTGATAGCAACCCAGTTAAAGCAAGATCTGAATACCCTTAGGCAAGACAAGTAGGATTAAAGCAGTAGAGACCCCTCCCTTTAAGTCAGAATGCAGATTTTAGCCAATACACAAGTGTGAAGATGTTTTATTTACTAGTTTCCCTGAGAACCCGAGCAAACATGTATTCACATCATTATCCTTTAAAGTAAAACAGCCCACATGGCTGTCATAAACATTCCTCCATGTTAAGAGGATCTCAGGGCTCTTTGACGCCAGGATATAGGTTGTAAAACATCTGTTGACACAGGCAATGCTAGTAAATCGAATCCAAGCCTCCCCCTTCTCCCAATTGATTGGCAGTATCACTCTTAGGGATCTGACAATGAGTGATAGGAATGGTGAGAAAACTAATAGTAATAGTAATGCAACCTTAGTGAACAGTTTGACAGTTTGAGGGAATTATTTGTTTAGCAGAGTGATGGCATTTGGGGAAAAACTGTTCTTGTGTCTAGTTGTCTGAGTGTGCAATGCTCTATAAGAGGCGGTAGTAGAGAAGATGAGAATATTAATAATACTACAACCATACAACCTGGGTGAATATACGTAGACCTAAGGCAGTATTGTGGGGAAGGTCTTGCTAATAAAATGTCCCTTGACACACTGGGAATAATGGGTCTAAATGCTACACATTTTGTAGCTTGATAGTGTGCGATGCACATTGTTGCCTTCAAGTGCAGCGAACGGCCTGTGCTTTCCCCTTAAGTACGACCACTCTAGCACATTGGAAACAGGGCAAAAATCTTGCTGCAGGCCTATGCTCAGAACTCAGCAAGAGAGCCATCTATATCCCGTCTGTCTTGAACAGATTAATTTATCTTCTGAGTGAATCTGTTCAAGAGAGATAAGACTCGTCTTACCCCTTTAAGCATGATACAGAAAAAGAAAAAAACCCCATCCCACACTTCCCATCATATCCTCTTCAAAACTTATTGGTACCTATTCCCTCTTGTTGTTGTTTTGCTCCGGTTCTTCTAGCAGGAGATCAAGGACCACGGAAAATCTGCAACAGTAATTAGCCAAGATCCCAAGAACTCACTTGTCAATAAATAATATTTTTTAAACTACCTGAAGGATCTTTTCACATATTAATGGCTTAATTAATTAAAGCAGCGGTGAAATCCACTTACCTTTGCTACCGGTTCAGGAACGGGAATGTGTGCACGCCTCTTCTGCGCATGAGCAGAAGGTTAAAAAAATGGGAGGTAATGATGTCCCAGAGGATGGGCGGAGCCTCCCACCACCGGCGCTACCAGTTCGGCGAGCCGGATAGAACCAGGCGGATTTCACCGCTGAATTAAAGGCATTTGATTCATTCTTGAAAAGGACAAGTTGCAAAATCTCCAGGAAAATTTGTGGAAACCATGAAGGTGTTTCTAATACATTGGGTGGGAAAAAACCATCCACCTACTAAGAAAAAGATAAGGCAAACCTTACCACACTTTAGAATTCCAGGAGGTATAGTCATATCTGGAGGTAGCTGTGGATAACGATTATCTGATACTTTTCCAAGTCTTTGAGATTTTTCCATGACGGGCAAAGCTACCTGTTTGCAAATGGGGAGGTGAAACACCATCCCCGTCACTGACAGATTTCTCCTTCCGTACGTAACAACAAGATTGAAATGGACATATATTTTCACATTTAAATTATACTTTTCTTTTGAAAGATATTCTAGCACACAAAATTAATCCAGGAATTTCTCTTCGTTAGTCATGGAGATCTGTGGATGAGTTGGGGGAACAGATTCTGCATATCTCTGAATTTTTCCCTGTGGGAAAAAATAAATTAGTTTTTTTTTTTCCTCCTCAAACTGTAAAGCCTGGTATTGCTGAGGGGTCTTTGGTACTCTCTGAGCTTGGTTGTTTCCTTGCAGACATTTCATTATCCAAACTAGGTAATTTTATCAGGTCTACCACTGATGATGATGTTACCTAGTTTATTATTATTTATTAATCATATTTTATTAATCATATTTCTATGCCGCCCACTCTCTGAGGACTCTGGGTGGCTTACAACAATCGACAGTATGCTAAATAGCATATTGCCCCCAACAATCTGGGTCCTCATTTTACCCACCTCGGAAGGATGGAAGGCTGAGTCAACCTTGAGCCAGTGAGATTTGATCTGCTGATCTGCTGAACTAGCAGTCAGCTGAAGTAGCTGCAGTACTGCACTCTAACCACTGTGCCACCTCAGCTCAGTTTGGGTAATGAAATGTCTGCAAGAAAACAATCAAGCTCAGAGAGCATCAAGAACCCCCACAGTCCCCCTCCCTTCCTCCTACTTGTCTTCCGCTCCATAAACCCCACTCCCTTCTAACACTGATGTTACCTAGTTTGGGTAATGAAACATCTGGCGGAAAACACCCGAGTTCAGAGAGCACCAAGGATCCCTCATTTCAACCTGAGTTACAAATATTGTATTGGTCTTAGTGTTGCTATTGGCTGTTCAAGGGGCACAGACAGGGATGGGATCCTTCCGATTTAACCAACCGGTTCGGTGATCATGCACTTCACACAGACACGCACTGCATGTGCATGCGCAGTTGAACAAAAAAATCACCTTCCGCGTTAGTGCTAGGGAATTAAAACAGCTGAGGCACTGCAATCCATTCAGCCGCACTAATCGGCTGTGAAGATAAAAGTCAGTATAGCGCAGGGATGGGCGGGTGGCCACAGCTGATCGTCAGAGTGAACTGGTTCGCTCCCAGCTGATCGTTGGAGCTACCAGTTCGTCTGAACCAGTCCAAACCGGTTGAATCCCACCCCTGGGCACAGTGGTCTAGAAGTAAAGAGTCTCACCTCCCACTCAGAAGGTTGAGAGTTCAATCCTGGGCAGCAACAGATATTTCTCTATCAGGGCGCGAAGAGAAAATATCTGCTGCAAACTCCGTGTGGTGTCAGGAAGGGCATCCGGCCTGTAAACGCTCAGCTCCATTCAGTCGAGTCAACTCCACCCCAATAAAGAGAGATTACAGGGTCCTAAAAAGAAAAGGAAAAAAAAAAGTGATGTTGGCTGTTCCACAGCTCCCTGCAGAGGTATTGAGCTGATGACTGATCTGCCTTGGCAGCCATGTGTAGGATCCTCATTGGGGTGTGGACCAATATACAAGCAGGTTGTTTTGAAACTGTGTGACAGCAGAGAAATGACAGACTTGACTGTGGTAGCTGTAGTTATGTGCCAAGGCAAAGAAAGCAATCTGGATAGCTTTTATCCTTCAGGCTCATCTGTTTTTAAACCCTCCCCAGGGTAGAAAGGCTAAACAAATTGTGGCTGCTGCATTCCCCCTTTTATCTTTTCTTGGGGTAAAAGTAAAAATTCTGCTTGTACATATATGCTAGTCATTCCCAACTCTAGGGGGCAGTGCTCATCTCCGTTTCAAAGCTGAAGAGCCAGCGCTGTCAAAGACATCTCCGTGGTCATGTGGCCGGCATGACTCAACACCAAAGGCACACAGAACGCTGTTACCTTCCCACCAAAGGGGGTCTCTATTTATTCTCCTTGCATTTTTTACCTGCTTTCAAACTGCTAGGTTGGCAGAAGCTGGGACAAGTCACGGGAGCTCACCCCCGTTACATGGCACTAGGAATTCGAACCGCTGAACTGCCGACCTTTTAATCGACAAGCTCAGAGCCTTAGCCACTGAGCCACCGCATCCCTTCTTTTCGTGGGTTAGAGGTGAATATTGGATCTGGAAGCGCCTGCCTTGAATGAGGATGCGTGATCTCCATGAGCCTTGCGAGAGAAAGAAGCGGTTTGAATTCTGATGACGATAATGTGATCCAGTTCCTTCTAAAGCTCGGTACAGTTCCAATACATCTGGAGCTTTCCCGTTGGGAAAATCTGTGCCAGGGGAAACTTATGCTAGCAGCTTTCTCAGGAGAGAGAAAAATCTTGAAGATTACATGCCAAAACACGGGGACAGGGGTTTTTTTTCTTCCCCTCCTGCCATCACTCTGCTGAGCACCTAATTCTCACAGCGCTGCCTAATGTCTTGGTATACTCAGCCATGTAGTGTGACTGTAGTATTATGATTTATCTTTCTCATTATCTTCTTCACTCCCTCCCTTTATTGGCATTATTCTTATTAGTATTCTCTTGCTTCGCATGTGCAGGGTGAGCTTCCGTACCCAAGACAATTTCCTCGTGTGTCTAAGCACACTCGGCCAAATAAAATATTCAATTTCCCCCTTTCCTTTTCAAAATCATTGCGTGTTTATTTATATGCTTTTCCAATGGTGGAATTCAAATTTTTTTACTACCGGTTCTGTGGGCGTAGCTTGGGGGGGTGGGGGTGGCAGGAAAAGGATACTGCAAAATCTCCATTCCCCACCCCACTCCAGGGGAAGGATACTGCAAAATCTCCATCCCCACCCCACTCCAGGGGAAGGATACTGCAAAATCTCCATTCCCACCCCACTCCAGGGGAAGGATACTGCAAAAACTCCATTCCCATCCCACTCCAGGGGAAGGATACTGCACAGTCTCCATTCCCATCCCACTCCAGGAGAAGGATAATGCAAAATCCCCATTCCCACCCCACTCCTGAGGGAGGGATATTGCAAAATCTCCCTTCCCACCACACTCTGGGACCAGTCAGAAGTGGTATTTGCCAGTTCTCTGAACTACTCAAAAATTTCCGCTACCGGTTCTCCAGAACCTGTCAGAACCTGCTGGATTTCACCCCTGGGACAACTGCAACTAAATAAATATAAGCCAGTGCCCAAGCTTCTGAAGTTTGATCACATGACCATGGGAATACTGCAATGGTCATAAGTGTGAAAAACAGTCATAAGTCACTTTTTTTCAGTGCCATTGTAACTTCGAAGGGTCACTAAATGAACTGCTGTAAGTTGAGGATTCCCCGTATTGTTATCTTACTGAGAGACCTTTTGACTGAATGAACAATTCGGAGGACATTCATTTTTAAATGAATTTTTTAAAATAAAAAAAAAATTCAGAATAATACCGAGACCATCCTTATCGTTGTCTCCGTCAACAACACTATCCTTACAACTTTCCATTCCGATAAGTACAGTCCAGGGAATCCTAGAGAAAGGTGTCTCTCAAAATGATTTATTCTTGCATTAAAAAGAAGAAGAAAACAACAATTTGCCTTGGAGGTAAGCTTGATTTGTTCTGACTTCCATGAACAAATCCTGACAGTTGTCTTAGCTTGATAATAGATGTGTTGTGTTATTAAAGTTCTGCGATAGATTTTCTTTTTTCTCCCCCACCAACTTGCCAGCTTAAAGTTCTAGAGTTCCCATGTTGGCTTCTGGCCAATCAGAGCCAATAACGCTTACCGTATTTTTCAGAGTATAAGACGCACCTTTTCCTCCCCTAAAAGAGGCTGAAAATTTGGGTGCATCTTATACTCCGAATGTAGCTTTTTCGAAGCTTTTTTTCAGCCCTAACAAGGCGCTAGCGAGGTGCTAGCGAGTAAAGCAATCTTCGCAGCTTTGCCTGCTCCCTCAACTCTGTACTTTATCGAGGCGCTAGTGAGTGAAGAGATCGCCATGCTTTGCTCCGACACTCAGCTGTTCTTTAGAAGCTTTTTTTTCAGCCCTAACCGGGCGCTAGCTGAGTGAAGCGATCTCCCCGTGCTTTGCCTGCTTTTCTCATTGCTGCTTCCTCTCAGCTGTGCCTTAGAAGCTGTTTTTTATCCCCAAGCAGGAGATAAAAAAACCAGCAATCTAATGTGCTGAAGCTGACCAGACTAAGGACTCCACCCAGATGAATACCTGGTAGACAGATTTATTTATTTTTATTTATTTATTCGGCTTATATGCCGCCCTATCTCACAATGGACTCAGGGCGGCTCACAACAATAAAACAAAGCCACAATATAAAATAAAGTCTAAAAATTTAAAAATTTAAAATTAACCCTTAAAACCCCATTATCAGTCCAGGTCGAGGGATTTAAAAAGCCAAATTTTTAATTCACGGCGGAAGGTGCGAAGGTCAGGCACTAATCAGAGTTCCAAGGGAAGTTGATTCCAGAGGGTGGGTGCACCCACCGAGAAGGCTCTACCCCTGGAGGCTGCCAGCCGCCACTGTCTAGCTGACGGCACCCTGAGTAGGCCCTCTCTATGGGTGCGAACCGGGTGATGGGATATCATTGCTGGCTGTAAGTGGTCCGCCAAATATCCTGGTCCTAAGCCATATAGGGCTTTATAGGTCATCACCAGCACCTTGAATCTCACCCGGAGGGCAACCGGTAACCAATGCAAACCACGCAGGAGAGGTGTAACATGGGAGTATCGGGATTCTCCCATCACAACCCGTGCGGCTGCATTTTGCACCAGCTGAAGCCTCCGAGTGGTCCTCAAGGGCAGCCCCATGTAGAGATTCCCCCCCTCCCTTCCTATTTTCCTCCCCAAAAACTAAGCTGCATCTTAAACTCCGGTGCGTCTTATACTCTGAAAAATACGGTAGCTTCATAGGTCATGCAGAATCAGCTAGGTGCTGAAAGTCAGTAAATCACATTCCAGGTAGATTCAATCAACAGGCCAAGCCACCGAGGAAGTAATTTTGTGTAGCGAGAACCAAATCGCCGAGAGTGAAGGATCGGGCTGCATTTTCCCTTATTTTGAAACATTGGGAATAAAGCCCCAGTTCTGTCAAATTGGATGAAATCTAGCAGCTGCTCCTTCCCCGCTGGATAGAAGAAGTATGAAGTTGTCTTTTTTTTTTTTCTTATCTCCTGACCCAACCCAGTAGCAGAACAAGAGCTTTGCAACCACAAAAATTTCTGGTTCAGTTCTTGACCTCTGCAGTTGAGAGATTTCATGTAATAATTCTCAGAGAAAACTCTACTTAAGACCTTAAGCCCCCTTTTAAATAGAAGCCACTGAACCAGCAGAAGATGCCAACTGTGGTGTAGAACTTCATAGCTGGATCAGACCCAACGCCTTGTGTGTGTGTGTGTGTGTGTGTGTGTGTGTGTGTGTGTGTGTGCATTTTTTCTTTCAGCCAGGTTTTTCCTACGTAAATCAAGATCTTTATGCAGCCATAGTTCAGTGAAATCTCATTCACTAGTTTTTAGGGTTTATCAGACATCAAACCAGCATTTTGCTGTCTGTTGTGAGACTTAAGGGAGACTAAGATAGATCTATTTCTGACTAGTTTGTCTTCTTCAGTTAGCCACACCCTCATCTTATGTCTCCTCCCTGTTTACGTAGGAAAAACCTGGCTGAAAGAAAAATACACATAAAGACCTACGAAAAAAGAATAAAATAAATATTTGACCTTTACAGGTCAAATATTTATTTGACCTGTACCTGAATATATGTATTTGACCATACATATATATGCTTCCCTGAGAAAAATCCATAAACGGGAAAGGAGTCCCCTTTTTCCAACCTACCTTTCTCATCAACTGTACTAAAGAATATAAGAATATTCCACTGCTAATGCTGAAGTTAATCCATAACATTATAGCTGGCATCTGTTGTGGCCCACCAGCAGCCAGGGGAGCTGGCAGCAGATTCGGACAGTGAGGAGGTTGGGGAGGAAGATGGGCCAGTCCTGGACTCTGGGGAAGGCTCTGATGAGGGCTCTGCGTCAGAGGCAGAGATGGGACCAGGGCCGTATGCCAGTTACCAGCTGCCTTCGGAGTGAGACATCAGTGAGGCAGACGAACAGCTGGAGCCTGTTCCCAGTGTGCGCATGCGCAGAGTTGCCAGAGGAAGGGAACAGCTAAAGAACAAGGGTCAACTTGGGAGTAAAGCCATGGGTGGGCGATGAATGGCCCCTCCCAGAGGGAATAAAAGAGGAGCGAAAGGGGAGTGGAGTTTGCAGGAGACAATTAGTTCGCTTAATTGGTCCGAGACTCCTTGCCAAGTTTTGAAGATATCGGCCTGGCAGCTCTCCAAGCCAGATGAGGTCTGTGACTGTAAATTCTCCCTTGAAAGACTTTGCTGGATGTGAATGAGAAGAATTCACAGTAACTTAATAAAAAGGGATTTTTGTCGGGACAAGGAGTCTGCTTCATGCTCTTGGGAAACTTAAGTCAGAACAGCATCTACTACCATGAAGTAATCTCCATGCTGTGTTTTTATTCTTTTTTGGTTAGTTTTTGGTTAAGAAATCTCATAATTGAATTATATACCAGATAAAGAAGAATGCCTCTTTTCTACTCTACAACACACACAGTTTGGAGAAGCCCAGGTTAATCAAGTTGGGCAGGAAAAATAGTAGTCCTCAACTTACAACAGTTCGTTTTAGTGACCGTTTGAAGTTACAACAGCCCCAGAAAAAGTGACCTACAACCGTTTTTCACACTTTTGACCATTGTGGCATCCCCATAGTCCCGTGATCAAAATTCGTACTTTGGCAACCGGTTCACAATTATGACGGTCGCAGTGTCCCAGGGTCACATCATCCCCTTTTGCGACCTTCTGATGAGCAAAGTCCACGGGGAGGCCAGATTCATTTAACAGCCATGTCACTAGCTTAACAACTGCAGGGATTCACATAGCAACTGTGGCAAGAAAGGTCGTAGGATGGGGCAAAACTCGGTTTAACAACTCTCTGGCTCGGCAACAGAAATGTTGGGCTCCATTGTGGTCATAAGCTGAGGACTACATGTACTGCAATTTTTCCTTCACCATACACACATTTCTATCTATCTGCAATATTCCCTCTGACTTACCTTTTGTAACAAGCTAAATATTGTGTAGATTTGGCTTTCAATAGAATTGATTCTATTGAAGAGCCACGGTGGCTCAGTGGTTAGAGTGCAGTACTGCAGCTACTTCAGCTGACTGCTAGTTCAGCAGATCAGCGGATCAAATCTCACCGGCTCAAGGTTGACTCAGCCTTCCATCCTTCCAAGGTGGGTTAAATGAGGACCCAGATTGTTGGGGGCAAGATGCTATTTAGTATACTGTCTTTGGTGTAAGCCGCCCAGAGTCCTCGGAGAGTGGGCGGCATAGAAATATGACTAATAAAAATAAAATATACAAAAAAAATTTGGCAGTTCAAATCCCACCAGGCTCAAGGTTGACTCAGCCTTCCATCCTTCCGAGGTGGGTAAAGTGAGGACCCAGTTTATTGGGGGCAAGAGGCTGACTCTGTAAACCCCTTAGAGAGGGCTGCAAAAGCACTGTGAAGCGGTGTATAAGTCTAAGTGCTATTGCTATTGCTTCACCGTGTTTTCTTCATCTTTGGTAGTTCCACAGTATATTTTTGAGGTTGAGACAGTGATCAGTCCATTAAGTCTTATTTCCCAAAATGTGACCGTTTTTAACGAGACAAAAAGCATCAGGTTTTTACGGAGCTTAGCCAATGTTTCCTTTTCTAAAACCATCTTTGAATCTTGAAAGTCAAGGTAATTCTGCAGGGTGGGCCTCCAGTTGCTCCTTTGTGAGCTGGAGTCGGGGTTTGTCATCCTGAAAGCTTTGACCTAGTTTCCAACAAAAAAAAAAACTTTGTCATGCTTTGTTACCTTTTTCTGCTGAATTATAGTCTTGCTGAATTATAGAAACGGGCATCTTTGTTGCCTTGGATACATAAATATCACCAGGAGAGGCTCGTTTTCAATGTTGGAACTTTTTACGAAAAGGGATTTAAGTGGGCTTTGTCATCCAATGTTGTCCCTCAAAAAAGTCCTTGGAAGTTTTTTTTATAGATGGAATTGGGTCTGAATTTTTAAAGGGGGAATGATTTTTCCCCTCACAAATTTTTACCTCTAGAATCATTTCAGAACAATACCGTGTTTCCCTGAAAATAAGATCTCCCCCCCAAAATAAACCCTCCCCTGAAAATAAACCCTACCCCGAAAATAAGCCCACCCCCAAAATATTTAAACGGATGTTCAGCTGGTCCTCACCATTTCCTCTGGTTAGGGAGACAGAGCTGAAAATCAGGTAAGATGGCAAGAGGATCCCTGTCTTGTTCCACGTGCCTCAAAATAATAAAACATCCCCCAAAATAAGGCCAAATGCTTATTTCAGGTTTCAAAAAAATATAAGACAGGGTCTTATTTTTGGGGAAACAGTGTCTTATTTCTTCTGTAAATGAATTCATTCAGTGTTTAACATTTCACGGATAGCTAAATACCAGTTAGGCTGAATCCATGAAAAATGTCTTAATATTACTGTGAGAAATGTCTGAATACAAAAATTGCTTCCAGCCTGCACCCATTGGTTGTGATTATCTACCTTAAGAAAATATAGTTAATAGCCTGTATTGGTCAAGAAGATGGTGGATGACACCTAATAATTGGGGGGAAAGGTATATTGGGGATTATGCTAACAATTGCATGATACTACTGTAACTGTATACCATAAGGAAGGCTGAGCTTCAAAGAATGGAGGCCTTTGAACTCTGGTGCTGGAGAAGACTCCTGCGAGTCCCTTGGACTGCAAGGCGATCAAACCGGTCAGTCCTAGAGGAGATCAGCCCTGACTGCTTTTTAGAAGGCCAGATCCTGAAGAGGAAACTCAAATACTTTGGCCACCTAATGAGAAGGAAGGACTCACTGGAGAAGAGCCTAATGCTGGGAATGATTGAGGGCAAAAGAAGAAGGGGACGACAGAGAACGAGGTGGCTGGATGGAGTCACTGAAGCAGTCGGCGGGAGCTTAAATGGACTCCGGGGGATGGTAGAGGACAGGAAGACCTGGAGGAATGTTGTCCATAGGGTCGCGATGGGTCAGACATGACTTCACGACTAACAACAACACTGTAATTGTACTCATGAAACTGACTTTCCTGGACTTGGAAATACTTCAAATGCTAAAGATATTAAATTGAAAGCTCCAGTGTCAGCCCTGGAGGCCATCTTTTTCTTTGGATCTTCAGGGCTGCCACACTTAGTGCTGTGGGAAACTGGGGTGGGGGGATTGCATAGAACGGTGGAGATATTTAGCCATAATAACATTCTTTTCTCTGAGAGTCAAGGACATTCAGCCCTGCACCTGGAGTGGCGTGACTGGGAGGCATCTTCAGTTGGGACGGTGCATTGATTGGACCATGTGATGGACTTGTGGGTGCAGGGGAAGGGACTTGGACTTTCTTTTGGGTGGGGTAAACCTGGAAGCTTTCAGATTCGGGTTTTCTCAGATGTGCCAATATGACACCTCTAATAAAATAGAACTTTGAGGAATTTCCAGCCTCGGAGTCTTCTTTTGTTAGGGGTGTTACTTGGAACCCTGATATCCAGCAATTCAAGTGTTGTTTGTGGGTCCTACTGTTAATATCTATTGGGGAAAAAAGAGGAGGAATCTGAGCAAATGGGGCTCTTATACTCCTACTCAAAATATTTCAGGCTGAGCAATCTCTTTCTCTGTAACTTAAATGCTAAGGAAGACCTTTGTTGACTGAAGCAGACAAGGCTGGGGCATATGGACAAATTCAACAAAGGCAAATGCTTCTGTTGCTAGTAAGAAATTGTGTTGAGCTGACAAAACATTCCATATGTGCCTGTTATGTAGAGAGAATACACGAGTAAATGAACTCAAAACTAATTTATTGTAAGGTTACCTTGACAGAACCTTGCAAGTCTGAAGGTATAGACTTCCCATCATCATTTTTAACCTCCTGATCCATTAGGATGGATTCTTCTTAAGTTTCTTCCTCTGACTGTTAAGCACTGGAGGCTCCTCTCTCTCTTGCCTGGTCATTCCCTAGGAAGCATCTCTTTCCAGATGTGCAGTCATCTGCACATTCCATTATATCAACAAGATCAGTAAAGGGGACTCTTGAACAGCAACGGGGAAAAGAGCCGAGGTGGCGCAGTGGTTAGAGTGCAGTACTGCTAGTTCAGCAGATCAGTGGATCAAATCTCACCGGCTCAAATTTGACTCAGCCTTCCATCCTTCCGAGGTGGGTAAAACGAGGACCCAGATTGTTGGTGGCAATATGCTATTTAGTATACTGTCTTTGGTGTAAGCCGCCCAGAGTCCTCGGAGAGTGGGCGGCATAGAAATATGACTAATAATAAAAATAATAAATAATAATAAAATTATATCACATAGCCAGATCTAGTACAAAAAGAAGCACAGTGGCTAATGAGACTCAGATGCTGGGCTGACAATTGACAGATTTGCGTTCAAGACCCTGTTATTGCCATGGGATGGAGTGAGCTCCCATCACATGTTCCAGCATTTCAAAAGCCAGTGACTGCAAGTAGATAAATGATTACCACTTATGTGGACAATTTAATGGGGACATGAAAGGAACACCTAACTGGGCATCCACAAGCAACCATTCAATCTTTTCAACCCAGAAGTGCTTCGGTGTTCCCGACACGACTATAGTAGTAGTAGTATGGGGTAAAAGATAGGAAAAACTGATCCATGCCATTCCACTGGTAATTAGCTGTTGAAAAAAAACAACAACTTCAGATCCATTGTGTAGAGATAGAGCTGGGGGACACGTTAAGTGGAGTGGTGGACTTGATCTAGTCTTGGGTTTCATAGAAGGACTGCCTGATTCTTCAATGGTTGTGTGAGAAGCCTCTCCTCCTCCTGGAAGAATGAAATATTTTGAGGAATATCAGAAAACCAGGATATTATATTTCCCTAAAGGAGAAATGGAGAAACATGCTGTTAAAGACAGAAGCCCCAACACCTCTCTCCTGGCTCCCAAGCAGAAACTGAGGAGGCCAGCTTTTAGAAATGCAGATTTGGTAATTCATTCAGAAAGACTGGGTCGAGACAGAAACTCCAGATAAGCAACAAACAAAAGATCGACAAAATTAGCTCAGAGAAGCACCTAGGATTTGCATTTCCTCTTTTGCCTGTAGAGCCAGCTATGACCCCTACATGACCCCAAAGGAATCTGATAACAGCCAATAGAATATTCAAGGACACGTTCTTGCACAGGAACAGGAAGCTCCAATACAAAGCCCAAATAAGTTTTACAACTCACCCACTCTCTACTCCATTTTGGTCAGCTGCCCAGAATCACATGTGGTTCTGCTTCATCAATAAACCATCTTTCCCATCAGCCTCCCTGTTTCCAGTGTCTATCTCCCAGCTTGGAACTGAACCAGACAGATATTTCTTCCAACAGTTGCGAACCGCACGCAAAGCATGTTTTGCCTTGTCTTTGGCTAGAAATACATATTCCTAATGCCGATTCCCAGAAATCACTGTCTACAAGTGAACGAAAGTGGCATCTGCAGAGAGACACAAGCCTTCATCAGCTGTGACGCCCTTATACATTTGCTATTGCAGAGTGGAGAAAATGGGATCATCTTTCCTTCCCTTGTAGATGGCCTTCATTGTAGATGGATAAAAGATATCTAGTGGAGAAGTATTTAGGTTTCTTTGCAACCTCTGAATTATACTCCCACCTCCAAAATCTGGATCAGTTGCAAAATTTGGGCCTCACAGTCCAAGGGACTCGCAGGAGTCTTCTCCAGCACCATAATTCAAAGGCCATCTACAAAGGCCAACATGGCCACCAAAGTGCGTATAGTCAAGTCCATGGTTTTCCCAGTTGCAATGTATGACTGTGAAAGTTGGACCATAAGGAAGGCTGAGCACCAAAGAATTGAAGCCTTTGAATTATGGTGCTGGAAGAGACTCCTGCGAGTCCCTTGGACTGGGAGCCAATCAAACTGATCAGTCCTAAAGGAGATCAACCCTGACTGCTCTTTAGAAGGCCAGATCCTGAAGAGGAAACTCAACTACTTTGGCCACCTAATGAGAAGGAAGGACTCACTGGAGAAGAGCCTAATGATGGGAATGATGGAGGGCAAAAGAAGAAGGGGACGGCAGAGAACGAGGTGGCTGGATGGAGTCACTGAAGCAGTAGGCGTGAGCTTAAATGGACTCCAGAGGATGGTTGAGGACAGGAAGGCCTGGAGGAACATTGTCCATGGGGTCGCAATGAGTCGAACATGACTTCGCAACTAACAACAACAACAAACATAGCCACCAGTAGGCAAAAAGTTGCTCCTCACCATCTTCTCTAGATTCCCAGAACGTTTTTCCCAACCCTCCACAACTTTGTGTATATCTTCTAGGGAGACGGGACCCTTTCTAAACAAAGCACTCATCACATTTTCTCATCTACCCTCTTTATTTTCAACGAATTCTCTCGGGACCTATACAAGATTCAGAAGCATTTTTCATCTTAACAAAAATGCAGGAGGCTGGCACAACGGTGTCTGGAGTCCCGCTTCTCACAATTTTTCCTCTCTTTTGTTTTTTAATCTAAGCAATCAATTAACATCCTGAGGGACAGAGAACCTGGTAGGTAACAAGGAAAGTGTTTACAAAAATGCTGTTTTCAAAGGAGAACCATGTTCCTTAACCCATAAGGTAAAGGTAAAAGGTTCCCCTCACACATATGTGCTAGTCGTTCCTGACTCTAGGGGGCAGTACTCACCTCCGTTTCAAAGCCAAAGAGCCAGTGCTGTCTGAAGACATCTCTGTGGTTGTGTAGCCAGCATGACTAAATACCAAAGACGCACGGAACGCTGTTACCTTCCCACCAAAGGTGGTCCCTATTTTTCTACTTGCATTTTTTACATGCTTTCGACCTGCTAGGTTGGTAGAAGCTGGGACAAGTAACGGGAGCTCACCCTGTTATGCGGCACTAGGGATTTGAACCGCTGAACTGCCAACCTTTCAATCGACAAGCTCAGCATCTTAGCCTCTGAGCCACCACGTCCCTTAACCCATACTAGGACTTAATTGCTGGCCAACAAATTGCTGGCTTTTCCCCCCACCTTCCTTACCTGAAGTGGCTCTCAGGACCTTAAAAATCATGTTGCAGAATTCATCAGAAAACCAGGGATTGTGTTGGCTCTCCCAGATTAATGCACATTCTGGATCCTTGTGCTATTTCTGCCTTTTTATCAATAAGCTTTCCAGCTAGTGGATGAAATTGTTATCAACTTGTGGCAGGCTGAGAAAATAATCTCTTCCTTGTAGCAACAATAGGCCTAGTATCTCAAGTTAGCTAATCGGGAAGTCTTTAAAGTGCGCCTACTCAATTTTTATTATTATTATTATTATCCTTTAGTTTCAAAATTGTGGGGTTAAAAAAAATATATTCTTATCGCCTTCTCCTACCGCGAGGCCTTTGCTCTCCCTTTTCTTTCTGTCTCCAAAAAAAGGAAAGCCATTAATTGGCATCGAAAACAACTGTTAGCCAAGTGTTTAAATAGATTTCTAACCCAAATTGAGTTCACTTGAATGTGGCTGTCTCTAAATGAGTAAGAACAAAGACTGTACGTCGATGCCAATATTTTGCGGTCTATTGTAGATCGCAGGTAAACGAGTGCAAGTTTTCATTTAGATAGAGGAACACGAATTTTCCAGTAATAGTATCCCTGCTTTTCTAAACTCCAGCGTCCCATTTCAATTCCGAGTTTGCCAATAAAAGTTTTCCTTCGTGGGAAAACACGACACCTGTTCAGCCAAGGCGCCACCACAACAAAAGGTATGCACATATTTATGTAGGGAAATGCATATGAGTATCTCATATATAGTATATGTGGTACTTTCCTCAATAGTAGTAACTGTGAGAGGGATCTTGGAGTCCTAGTGGACAACCATTTAAATATGAGCCAGCCATGTGCAGCAGCTGCCAAAAAAGCCAACACAGTTCTGGGCTGCATAAACAGAGGGAAAGAATCCAGATCACGTGAAGGGTTAATACCACTTTATAAGGCCTTGGTAACACTTGGAATACTGCATTCAGTTTTGGTCGCCACGATGTAAAAAAGATGTGGAGACTCTAGAAAGAGTGTAGAGAAGAGCAACAAAGATGATTAGGGGACTGGAGGCTAAAACATATGAAGAACTGGGTTGCAGGACCTGGGTATGTCTAGTTTAATAAAAAGAAGGAGTAGAGGAGACATGATGGCAGTCTTCCAATATCTCAGGGGCTGCCCCAAAGAAGAGGGAGTCAAGCTATTCTCCAAAGTATCTGAGGGCAGAACAAGAAGCAATGTGTGGAAACTGATCAAGGAGAGAAGCAACTTAGAACTAAGGAGAAATTTCCTAACAGTTAGAACAGTTAATCAGTGGAAGAACTTGCCTCCAGAAGTTGTGAATGCTCCAACACTGGAAGTTTTTTGAAGATGTTAGATAACCATTGGTCTGAAGTGGTGTAGCAGGGGATTGGAATAGAAGACCTCCAAACCTTCCAACTATTCTATTCTATTCTATTCTATTCTATTCTATTCTATTCTATTCTATTCTATTCTATTCTATTCTATTCTATTCTATTCTATTCTATTCTATTCTATTCTATTCCATTCCATTCCATTCCATTCCACTCCACTCCACCCCACCCCACCCCACCCCACCCCA
>WNWU01000047.1:7547167-7559645 GCA_012654045.1 Ptyas mucosa | reverse complement strand
TCTATTCTATTCTATTCTATTCTATTCTATTCTATTCTATTCTATTCTATTCTATCCTCTGTCCAATTTTTGACTGCTGGGCATTTTTTTTTCATGCAGAATATTATAATTGTCCACGGCCATCCATTCTTTGGAGGGAGGAGAGGGAGGGAGAGAGAGAGGGAGCTCATATTTTCCCGTGCAATTAAGTGTCTTGAACAAGCAGCAGGTTTGAGAAGATTCTCATCAGAACCTCAAACAAAACGGGGCGTTAATTATGCAAGCGGCTGTGGAATTCAGCCATTTGTGCTTTGCAGTGGTTGATTCAGCTCTGCCTTCATTTATATGGCTTTTGGTGGAGGGGACGATTCTGAATAGAGAACATGAAGTGCAATTAAGCCAATTGCACATGTAATGTTCAGTAATGATTTCAAACTGTCTGTGCATGTTCGCAGCGCATATGACCTGTCAGGAGGGATTCAGAAGTGCTTGGCAAAAATAAATTTAAAAAAATATAAAAATAGCACATTTCCCCTTTTGGAGCTCGAGTCCTGAGAGTATCTGGCATCCACTCAGGTAGAAGGTGGGATAATATTGGCAGAAATGAAAAGCAGATGAATTCTGCTGAACCCTAAAGATTGCTACAGCAGAATAGGGTAGTAAGGAGTAAATGTTTACGGGTGGTTTTTTTTTTTTTTAGAGTAAAAAAAGGCATTGCGTTATAACCCTCTTTCGAAACAGTTTTTAATCAAACGCTGTGAAAATAAATCACTTCAGTTCAAAAGTAGTTCCTGTGCCACTAATTGAAATGCATTAAACGGGAATATTTAGTGGGGGGGGGTGAGTGTGAGCCGTGTATCCATTTTAAATATATCTCCTCTCCCCATATTGGGAGGGTTTACCCTGCTTAATAAAATGTTGCTGTAACCCTCTGAGATCTCCTCACTGTCCCACTTCTAGTTATCTCTTCTGTTACTTAACTTTTAATCTGCATTGTAAAAAGCTCCAGAATTTCCATCTAGAGAATAGAATAGAATAGAATAGAATAGAATAGAATAGAATAGAATAGAATAACAGAGTTGGAAGGGACCTTGGCGGTCTTCTAGTCCAACCCTATAGCTATTGCTAAAGAAGGAAGGGAGAAAGAGGAAGGAAGGAAGGAAGGAAGGAAGGAAGGAAGGAAGGAAGGAAGGAAGGAATGAAGGATAGCAGAATAACAGAGTTGGAAGGGACCTTGGAGGTCTTCTAGTCCAACCCCCTGCTCAGACAGGAAACCCTACACTTCAGACAAATGGTTATCCAACATCTTCTTAGAAACTTCCAATGTAGGAGCATTCACAACGTCTGGAGGCAAGTTGTTCCACTGATTAACTGTTCTAATAATCTTAAGCATTCAACGTGAGTCACCTTTTTCTAGGATGGGTGGCATAGCTTCAGATATTGATTCTTTTCATTTGTCACTCCTGCTTCCTTGGAAAGAACATCCATGCAGAAGAAGCAGACAGAGAACCAAGCATTCAGCATGGATTGGGACAAATTATGTAACTAAAAACATCCCTGGATTTCTGATAGTCTGGAAAAATGACTAATCTGAATACAGAAAAGGGAACAAAACAATTGAAGAAGAACATTTTTCTTTGATCTGCTTGATTCATTTTATACTGCATCCCTGAACAATTTTTGCACAGGAACGATTAGACAGTGTAAGGCGAGGAAATGTTCAGTTCCAAAAAGATGTTTCAGAGCGTGTGGGAGTGAAAATATTTGCCTGCAACTCTTTAAAGCAGCTGTGTCTTTTCTTGGGATGCCATAGCAGCCTCTGTAATCCTCAATATTCCATAGAAAGATGCAGCAGCTTTAAAAGGATGCAGATATAGAGCCTTTTCATGCTTCCCTATGCTCCAGAACATCTCTGTCCAAATTATTTCCAAATAATTGTATAGAACACATCAGGAAATATTTCAGACAGGACACCTACATTTTCTGGGTGGGATAAAGGATTGATTGGCTTTGGAGTGGTGCGGTGGCCTAGAGGTGGAGCTCTCGCCTCACAATCAGGAGGCTGTGAGTTCAATCCTAGGTAGAGGCAGATATTTCTCTCTCTGGGCACACTGAGAATATATCTGCTGAACAAAACTCCACATTGGCGACAGGGAGGGCATCCGGCCATTCAAACAATCTGCTAGGTCCATTCAGTTGCCCAGACGCCATCCACCCTGCAAGGAATTATGGGGTCGTTCAATGATGATGATAAAGGATTGGCGCGGGTTTGTTAGTTTTGAGTATTGGCCGGTGGCGATGAGAATAATCTTTTATCAAGGTCTTCTAAGAATTTACAAGCAAAACAGAATCCTGTGATTTGAAAAGTCTGAATGCAGAAGAAAAGTAAAATGACAAATATGTCTGAACCTTGACATTTAGCTAAGAACAATTTCCACCTGAAATCTGATAAACCTAAGCCTGAATCCAGATAAATTATATTTCTAGTATCAAATTAAGAGTTGTCTCCTTTCTTTATCCATATAATTTCCTCCTTTTCAATAACAGCGTCTCAGGAAAGACAAGAGTATTATACTTCTCTGCATGGTGGCAATTGCTGCCTCTTTTGAATGTCATCAATGCAATTAATTGAGACTTCATTTGGAATTCTTTTCCTAGTAAGAAGATACAAAATCCCATTTATTCTTAAATGGAACGGGGGATAAATGTTAGAGTCATTCTTCAACAAAATATATTTTCCACCTGGCTCCAATTCTTTTAGCCCTTACCATCCTCGTTTGCTACTAAGAGTGCATGATTTTTAAAAAAAAGAGAGAGAGAGAGAGAGAGAGAGATTTTGAGGCAAGGAATGGAGGAGTCAATCTTTATTATGGCCAAAGGTCAGTAACTTGAAATAGCCTACAAGAAGTAAGATGTCGAAGACAATAATACCATACAGGCAGTAATAAAACAGACAGTAACATAAAACTTATACGAGATTATATATAACAGCTGAAAGGGGAAAATGCATTACCAATTTTGCTGGCATAGAAAAGGCTTCCAACTCTTGATTACTCTAACTCACAAAGACACTTACATTCCTCATAGGGGATCTTAGTAAATCAAAAGAGATAGAAAAAAAAATGCTAAATAGAGATATGTTTCTATGATAATTAGGCAGTTTCAGGATGACAAATTTAAGGGACTGAAGGCTCAGATTCCATTCTCCCTAAATTGCTAGGGATTTTTTTCCCTTCTATCCCTTTGCTTTCCCCTTCCCTCTTTCATTGCCATTCAATGTCTTAAGATACCATCAAGGATGTCCGTGATATGGGGTATGGGGGGGACAAAATATATCAATTGATGAGCTATGATGGATAGACAATGAAATGACCTCCCAGAATAGCAAACTCCTGCCATATTTTAGCCACGTCCCTGGGAGCAGAATTGGATCCAACAGTGGCTTGATTTTTGAGTTGGCCAATGAAAAACTCTATATGGATTAATACAGATAGACTTCGACTGTAACTGAGTTTCAAAATTTGTTACTAAGCGAGACCAGGGGTGAACTCCAGCAGGTTCTGACAGGTTCTGGAGAACCAATAGTGGAAATTTTGAATAGTTTGGAGAACCGGTAGTGGAAATTTTGAGTAGTTTGGAAAACCGGTAGTGGAAATTTTGAGTAGTTTGGAGAACGGGCAGTGGGAATTTTGAGTACTTTGGAAAACCAATAGTGGGAATTTTGAGTACTTTGGAGAACCGGTAGTGGAAATTTTGAGTAGCTTGGAGAACCAGCAAATACCACCTCTGGTTGGTCCAAGAGTGGGATGGGAATGGGGATTTTGCAGTATCTTTCCCCTGAAGTGGGGTAGAAATGGAGATTTTGCAGTATCCTTCCCCTGCCACGCCCACCAAGCCACGCCCACAGAACCAGTAGTAAAAAAAAATGTATTTCACCACTGAACGAGACAGTTAAGCGAATTTTACCTCATTTTATGACCTTGCTTGCCATATTTGTTAAGTGAATCACTGCAATTGTTAAATTCGTAACATGTTTGTTAAGTGAATCTGAGTTCCTCGTTGACATTGTTTGCCACAAGGTCATTAAAAGGGGATCACATGATACCAGGACACTACAACAGTCATAAGTATGGGTCAGTTGTCAAGCAGCTAAATTTTAAATCATGTGACCATGGGGCAATGGTCATAAGTGTGAAAACAGTCAGAAGTCTGGTGTATAAGGGCCTGGTGGCTCAAAAGCATTGTGATTAACACCACCTGTCTGCAATTACTGTAAGTTCGAATCTCACCAGACTCAAGGTTGACTCAGCCTTCCATCCTTTCTAAGGTAGGTAAAATGAGGACACAGTTTGTGGGGGCAATAAGCTGACTTTGTATAAATATACAAAAGTATGAAGGCTATTGCTTAGCGCATTGTAAGCCGCCCTGAGTCACCGGAGAAGGGCGGCGTATAAATCTTTTTTTTTAAAGTCACTTTTTTTCAGTGCCGTTGTAACTTCAAACAGTCGCTAACAAACAATGTTATACTATATAACTTGTACAGATATATTGAGGTTTATTGAGAACTACTAACTTGTATAACTTTTCCGGATTATTTGGTAACATGAAACCCTAGGAAGAAAAGCAATAATTTTAACCTGACATGGATGGTTGCTACTTTTAATAACAGTGGACCTTGTGAGGGGTTAAAAAAAAACATAAAAAGAAGGCAGAAAATTTAGGCCCAAAATAAATGTTAATGACGGATAATGACTATGTGCTTGTAGAGATATTTTCATCACTCAGCCTGCTTTCTTTTCGCTTCTATAATGGGATCTACAGTCCATTGTTTCTGATTATTCCCTTTTCTTTACAAATGGCAGTTCACAGTTTGTGAGCATAGCTGACCTTCTTTCGACAAAGGTACTCTGAGTCAACTTTTATTTGTTTAAGTAATTGCAGAAGAATGGAGCTTTTGAAAGATAAGTTCATTTTTTTTTCCGTTGTGCTTTTGGAACTGGGGAGCCAAAAAGGACAAAAAAATGCATTCTGTGTGAATTTTTGGGATAAGTGAATGCTTTCTGCAGTGAATATTTGAAAAAGAAAAATCACATGAAACAAACACATGGCAACAAGCATCTTATGATAACAAGAATAAACGGAATATGAGAAATTGCACAGAAGTCATATAATCCGGTGGTGGGTTTCAAAATTTTTTACTACCGGTTCTGTGGGTGTGGCTTGTTGGGCGTGGCTTGGTTTGGTGGGCGTGGCTTGGTGGGCATGGCAGGGGAAGGATACTGTAAAATCTCCATTCCCTCCCCAATCCAGGGGAAGGTTACTGCAAAATCCCCATTTCTTCCTAATCACTGGGACTCGGGAGGCAGAGATGGGGGCCAGTCAGAATTTTTACTACCGGTTCTGAACTGAACTACTCAAAATTTCCGCTACCGGTTCTCCAGAACTGGTCAGAACCTGCTGAAACCCACCTCTGATATAGGCTATATATTTATACTGGTATATACACTGCTCAAAAAAATAAAGGGAACACAAGCAGAAGACATCCAAGATCTGAATGAATGAAATAGCCTTATTAAATACTTTGTCTGTTACATACAGTAGTTTTGTGTTCCCTTTCGTTGTTTGAGCAGTGTATAAACTACTGTATGTAAAGAACAAAGTATTTAATAAAGCTATTTCATTCATTCAGATCTCGGATGTCTTCTGCTTGTGTTCCCTTAATTTTTTTGAGTAGTATATATTCTAGGTATATTCATGGTATGTATGTATGTATGTAGTACATATGTATGTATGTATGTAGTACATATGTATATAATGTATATGTATATACATTCAGTGGCTAAGACACTGAACTTGTCGATCGAAAGGTCTGTTCGAACCCCTAGTGCCACGTAACGGGGTGAGCTCCCGTTACTTGTCCCAGCTTCTGCCAACCTAGCAGTTCGAAAGCATGTAAAAAAAATGCAAGTAGAAAAATAGGGACCACCTTTGGTGGGAAGGTAACAACGTTCCGTGCTCCTTTGGCGTTGAGTCATGCCAGCCACATAACCACGGAGACGTCTTCAGACAGCGCCGGCTTTTCAGCTTTGAAACGGAGATGAGCACCGCCCCCTAAAGTCAGGAACGACTGGCACATGTGCGCAAGAGGAACCTTTACCTTTATACATTCTATAGATACATTGACTGATATTGATTGTCACAGGTTTTGGTCAAGTATTCTGTCAGCTGAGATAGATTTAAGAATTTAGTTTGAGTGTCAACTTTGAACCGAAACCTGGCAGCAGCCATTTTCTTGTTCCTCAGTTGCCACACAGAAAGAGAAGGGGGGAAGGACGTTGGAATGTCTTACTAGACAAAACAGAGAGCTTTCTCTTGGGAACCAAGGTCCTCTCTACTGGCAATGGATAAGGTTGGGGAAGGAGTGTCTGGAGAGCCTACCAATTAGCCCAATTGGCCAACGTGACCTGTGACAATTGGGGGTGGGGTTACTTCTTCGTTTAATTATACCAAAACCATGGGAAAGATTTAGAATTGGTTTTCCATTGAAGCTGTGCCGATACGATGTACTCAATAAAGAAGACCTTTGAGAATGAGCCAAATCTCAGAATTCTGATTTGCTTGGATCCATGACATTGAGATCTTTTTCATGTGAACCAGTTTCCATCTTGTTTAAAAACTAAAACCAGATCCCCTACTCCATTGGAATCCAATAATTGGGCAATTACATGATTATTGGTCTATAGCAATAGCACTTAGACTTATATACTGCTTCACAGTGTTGTGTAGGCCACTCTAAGTGGTTTACAGAGTCAGCATCTCACCCCCAACAATCTGGGCCCTCATTTTACTGACCTCAGAAGGATGGGAGGCTGAGTCAACCTTGAGCCAGTCAGGTTTGAGCTTCTGGCAGTGAGCAGAGTTAGCCTGCAATGCTTCATTCTGACCTCTGGGAGGGAGGGAAGGAAGGAAGGAAGGAAGGAAGGAAGGAAGGAAGGAAGGAAGGAAGATAGCAATAGCACTTAGATTTAAATACTGTTTCACAGTACTTTATAGCCCTCTCTAAGCAATTTTACAGAGTCATCATATTGTCCCCAACAATCTGAGTCCTCATTTTACCGACCTTGGAAGGATGGAAGGATGAGTCAACTTTGAGCCAGTCAGAATCGAACTAGAGACAGTGGGAAATGCTGAAATTAAACTTTGTTTCCTATAGAAGAGAATGTTTGTAGCTCAGGGTTGAAAAGAGAGGTCCTTGGTGCTCTCTGAGCTTGGTTATTTTCTTGAACACATTTCATTACCCAAGGTAGGTAACATCATCAGTGCTAGTAGGGAGCAGAGCTTGTTTGTAAACTAGTTTGTTTATAAACTAGTGTGGTAAACCACAGTCTAGGGCCATCTGCAGGGTATTGCCAAAAAATCAAGATGGCGGCTGCAATGGACTGATTGAAACCTAGCCCATTTTCTACATGTATCACACACTCAATATACCTAAAACATGGCACACTTCGATTGTGCCTTATGACCACCATATTGACTTTTTTTTTATCACATTCTTCGGACATTTCCGTCACATGCCCATCTTCATTTCCATATAGATAAGCTTCTAATAGTAAGGAGATGATGGAAACACTTGGCTTGTGGTGGCAATTATAACTCTGAAGGAAAACAGGTCAAATCTATTAGTAGAAGAACCCAGCAGCAAGAAAAAAAATGTGACCGGATTATATTTTCCATTCTCATGATTAAATGTTTCCATCACAGATGAAATACTGGGAAAGCAAATGCAAATCAGGTGAAGGAAAGTGAATTAAAGGATCTTGGGTAATAGGAAGGGAGCGAGGTCTCCAAGTGACATCTAAGATTAGACGGCTCCCCGTTTGACTTGTTGTGTGACTGTTTTGTATTTCTGTGGGGTTTTTTTTTCCAACTGGGACTGTTCTTCTTCACCAAGATCTTCTGGTGGCCTAGATCTCCATAATCTGTATGCACGTTGCAGTAGCAGAAGATGCTGATGAATAATCCATCTTCAGAGTTACTTCAGGTGTTTCTGGTGGAATATCAATCTTCGTGGCTCAGCATGGAATCACTCATGCATCTCATTGGGTTGGCACAAAGCCTTGGCTGCTGATAATGATTTGCTCAATGAATTGTGATGAAAGATGAGGACAGGTTGAGACTTCAACAAAGAGAGAGAGAGAGAGGCTGCTTGCTTTTCCGTGAGGAGCGAGAACTCCAGAGTGACTAATGATCTGAAATTTAAGCTTGTATGCTTGGAGAGTTGGAAGAAAGCTGGTACAAGGATTACTCTGTTCCCATTAGTATTTGGGAACATTGAAAGTGTCCTGCAAATGCACCAGTGCATTGGAGCCTCAAGCCCAGTGACCTCAAAACTAACTCATAGGACTCTCTAGAATTTCAGACACAAATAATCCCTACTCCCACTCTCTAATCTAGAGGAAGCAAGAATTGGAACTAAGAACTTTAGCATGCAAGCAAAAAATTAATAATCCCACAATACTTAAATAGGCTTTTGTTTCTCTCAACCCATGATCTTTAATTTTTAGCCTCCGGTCCCCTAATCATCCTGGTTGCTCTCCTCTGTACTTTTTCTAGAGTCTCAACAACTTTTTTACAGTGTGGTGACCAAAACTGGATGCAGTATTCTAGGGGTGGTCTTACTAAGGCTTTATAGAGTGGTATTAGTACCTCCCTTGATCTTGATTGTATCCCTCTGTTAATGCAATTTAACTTTTTTGACTGCTGCTGCACACTGCTGGCTCCTATTTAACTGGTTGTCCACTAAGACTCCAAGATCCTTTTCACAGTCACTGCTATTAAGCCTGCTTTCCCCCAGTTTATATGTGTGCTTTTGGTTTTTCTTACCCAAGTTTTTAAAGTTTTTTAAGCTTTAGTTTTTGCACTGGGTCACTGATCATATATAAAATTCTGCTCCGTTCTGTAACACCATACTGGCATTTGCAAAATATGAGAACCTCTCAATTTAATGGATCTGGAGTTGCAGACTTGGGGTTTAATTGACAAAATCTTATGGATGTAGGTTTTGTGCAGTTTTCAGGCAGCTCTGGCGGCCTGTAGAGTTGGCAGCAGAATTGGATAGTGAGGAAGTTGGGAAGGAACATGGGCCAATCCTGGAGTCTGGGGAAGGCTCAGATGAGGGCTCTGTGTCAGAGGCAGAGAGGGGGTCAGGGCCATCTGGGAGTTATGTGCTGTCTCCGGAGCCTTCAGAGTCGGACATCAGCAAGGCAGAGGAACAGGGGGAGCCTGTTCCCAGTGCGCGCATGCGCAGAGCTGACAAAAGGAAAGAACAATTAAGACAAAAGGGACAACTCAGGAGTAGGGCTTGGAGATGATTGCCCCCTCCCATAAGACATAAAGGAGGAGCAAAGGCATGTGAGCCTTTGCAGGAAGCAACTTTGTTCATTCTGGTCGGTTTAAATTCTGAAGCTCCGCTTTGACTCTGTGCTCCGTGTGGCCTTGCAAAGCTAATTGCCACTTAGGTCTTTGGCAGGGTGTCAAGGGAGATAAAGGTGGGTGCTTATCAGCCTTATCCCGAAGGACTGTGGCAGACTTCTGTCGGACTCTTTACAAACTGTTTGTGACTCATGACGGGCTGTGAATGAACAGAATTCACAGCCGTTGAAATAAAAAGAGGGTGTTTGGGACTCATCATGTGCTTTTTACTGTCTCAGGAAGTGTAGGTCAGAACAGGATCCCAATGGGTCATTCGTTTGTTATATAGACCGATGTACCTGTCTCTCGCCCTCTTATACAGGCAACAATCAAATAGGATGTGTTGTCCCTAACTTTACTGAATATTAGCATATCTGTCTGCCAGGGGTGGGTTCTAAATTTTTTTTACTACCGGTTCTGTGGGCATGGCTTATTTTGTGGGTGTGGCTTGATGGTCATGTGACAATTCTTTAGGATTTAGCAGAGGTACTGGTCTACCAGACTTTTAACTGCTTGCAGAGCTGTACCAATCTACCCATTTATTTTTTCAGGCACTGATCTACTCATGTATTTTTGCAGGCTCCGGTCTACTCATTTGTTTTCTTTTACCATTGATCAGCTGTAGGGCGGCCCTTTGAAGCCCCGTGGCAAGAGTTTAAACAGTTATTTTCCCCTCTAGCCATCAGCTGGGACTCAGGAGGCAGCAATAGATTGGGGGTGGGGCCAAATAAAAGGTAAGAATAATGTGGGGTGTGGGGGGCACGGGGGGGCATGGGGGGGCACGGGAGGGGCGAGAGAGCAGAACCAGTTCAGTGACATCATATCATCACTGCTACCAGCTCGGGAGAACCGGGCCGAACCGGGAGGAACCCACCACTGCTGTCCGCCCCCCCCTTTCTGCAATTAATTCAACTGAACCTTTCTTTTCCTCTCCCCCACTCGTGTCTCTGCTCCCTTCTTAACTTTCTTTCCACAATGTCATTTGTAATTCCAAGAAGTTTAATATCTGATTAGTAAATACGATGATGAAAGGTGTTTTTTTTTTTTTTTTTTTGGCTGCAAAGAAGCTGCCACTTACCATTCGGCAGTGACTGAAAAATTAGGTTCAGCTCAGTAATAATTGATGAAAATGGGCTCCTTTCTCTCTGCCTCTGATTTGCTTTGAAGTTTTGACTTAATAATGTAAACATGGCTTGTTTTCTCCGGGAGATGGATTGCCTTCTGATTTGTTAAGTGCACAGGCCTGGGCAGCAACCGATCAGAATACAAGCTCAAATTCAAAAGCCCAGAGAAGGGCATAAAACCCAGGCACTCTCAGCATCTCTGCCCTTTTTTCCCCCCCTTCACCCAAGATCTTCAAGGCACGTGATCCTGTTTACCCTTAAAACCATGTTTCCAGTGTCTTTTTCCCCACCAGCAGCCACCATGTTTCCGGTGTCTTTTTCCCCACTTGGAACTGAACCCAGAAGGACATTTCTTGCAACAATTATTTCATGAAAAATGATCTTGGATGGAAAATTAGAGTAATTGGAAGCATTGTTTGGAATGCTCTGATGCCAAGGGATTGCCACGTAAACTATTTAGCAGAATGGACGTGAAGGCAGAGAGGTTTCCCCATTGTCATCTCCTTCCAGAAGCTGCTTGCTCCACCAGTCCTTGACAAGACAAAATTATTATTAGTTGCATAGTCAGAACCAGTGGTGGGTTCCTCCCGGTTTAGCCCAGTTCAGCCCGGTTCAGCCAAGCCGATAGCGGTTATGATATGATGTCACCGAACCGGTTCTTTTTGTTCGAGAGCTGGGCCCTCCAGCCCTCCCCTGAGCTATTCTTACCTTTTATTTGGCCCTGCCCCCAATCTATTCACTGCCTTCCGAGTCCCAGCTGATCAGCTAGAAGGAAAAAAACCTGTTTAAACTCTTGCCGCAGGGCTTCAAAGGGCCGCCCTACAGCTGATCAGTGTTAAAAGGCAGTGTGGTGGTAGACCAGTGCACTTGAAAAACAAATGGGTAGACCGGTGCCTCAAAAAACAAATGAGTAGACTGGTGCCTCCAAAAACAAATGGGTAGACCGGTGCCTCAAAAAACAAATGGGTAGACCGGTGCCTCCAAAAACAAATGGTAGACCAGTGCCTCCAAAAACAAATGAGTGGACCAGTGCCTCCAAAAACAAATGAGTAGACTGGTGCCTCCAAAAACAAATGGGTAGACCAGCGCTTCAAAAAACAAATGGTAGACCGGTGCCTCCAAAAACAAATGAGTAGACTGATGCCTCAAAAAACAAATGGTAGACCGGTGCCTCCAAAAACAAATGGGTAGACCGGTGCCTCCAAAAACAAATTGGTTAGACCAATGCCTCCAAAAACAAATGGGTAGACCAGAACGCTCCAAGAACAAATAGGTAGACCGGTACAGCTCTGCTAGCAGTTAAAAGCCTGGTAGACCAGTATCTCTGCTAAATCTTAAAGAGTTGTCACATGACCATCAAACCACGCCTACAAAATAAGCCACACCCACCTAACTGGTAGTAAAAAAAAAATTGAACCCACCCCTGGTCAGAACCGATAGGATTTCGCCACTGGTGTATACTCATGCTAACTACATGACCTCGGAAAGGTCTTTGAACCAAGCTTGCTCCCTTGGCTAAGAAACCGAGATGAGCACTGCCCCCTAGAATCAGACATGACTGGACAGGGGCAACCTTTATCTTTCTACCGCGGTAGACTGCTTTCAGCATTGCAAACCTGGTTGATCAGTAAGATCACTCAGGAAGACTGTTTAGAGCCCCTGGTTGCCCTATGATCATTTACTTGAATAGCAGATTCTCTAAGGCAGCACCTTCATCTCAAATGCACTCTTGCATTCAGCAGGTAAGGAAATTACTCTTATATCCTGTAGGCATCTGACTCTTAACGAGGCCTCTCTTTCATGTATGTTGGATGAATTATTTCTGCCTTCCATCCACAGCTCTCTGATTTTGTTTCCTTTAAAAATGTGTGTGTATGTGTGTATACGTATATATATACGTGTAT
>WNWU01000047.1:7516106-7536245 GCA_012654045.1 Ptyas mucosa | reverse complement strand
AGGAAGGAAGGAAGGAAGGAAGGAAGGAAGGAAGGAAGGAAGGAAGGAAGGAAGGAAGGAAGGAAGGAAGGAATAGCACTTAGACTTATATACCACTTCACAGTGCTTTACAGCTCCCTCTAAACAATTTACAGAGTCAGCCTCTTGCCCCTAACAAACCGGGTCCTCATTTTACCCACCTCGGAAGGATGGAAGGCTGAGTCAACCTTGAACCTGATGAGATTCAAACTGCCAAATTGCAGGCAGCCAGCAGTCAGCAGAAGTAACCTGCAGTACTGCATTCTAACCACTGTGCCACCACGGCTCATGTTGGACATTATTAGATTAGAGTAGACATAAAAATGAATACTGTAGGACCGTATTTATTTTTAACAATAACACGTATTTGTAAATAGTGTGTGATGAAAATCTGGCTGGTCTCCCTGGCCCTGAGGCAGGATGATGGGTGAACCCTTGTAAATGATTTATGTTGTCTCCTGTAGTTGTTAATGAGGGACGCAGTGGCTCATTGGCTAAGACGCTGAGCTTGTCAATCAAAAGGTCGGCAGTTCGGCGGTTTGAATCCCTAGTTCCACGTAACGGGGTGAGCTCCTGTTACTTGTCCTAGCTTCTGCCAACCTAGCAGTTCAAAAGCACGTAAAAAATGCAAGTAGAAAAAATAGGGACCACCTTTGGTGGGAAGGTCACAGCGTTCCGTGCACCTTTGGCATTGAGTTATGCCAGCCACATGACCACGGAGACATCTTTGGACAGCACTGGCTCTTTGACTTTGAAACGGAGCTGAGCACCGCCCCCTAGAGTCAGGAATGACTAGCACATATGTGCGAGGGGAACCTTTACCTTTACCTTATCAGAGAAGTGGTGTTTTTTTTTTTCCAAACCAGGTGGAATGAAAGAAACCTCAGACTGGTAGCACCTGAGCAATACTTGTGTTAGCTATAGTCCGGCGTCCTTTTGTTACTGGCAAAAGCTCTGTGGGATGACGGATCTGAACCAGCAGGAAATGATGTCGAGCATACTTGTAAAAAAACTGCCTCTCCAATCGCCGTGTTCTGTTTGGAGCAGCAGGGGATACTACTCCCCTTTTTCTTATGGCAGCCTTTTTGGAGAAGAATGGGGAAGGTTTTAACACCTGTGTGTGTTCCTGCATTTTCCTGGGAGCTGAGCGCTGCAAATTGACTGGTTAACCAGTATTGGTACAGCGGGAGAACCCGTGGAGATTTCAGGTCAGGTAGTTGAGCAAGGAGTTGTTCAAAGGACAGCCAAGAAAAGAAAGCAAATGCTAGAAACTTTTGATATCCACTGTTTTGCTCTTGGGGGGGGGGTGTTATTTCCAGGTAATGCTTATCTATTGCAAAAGTTAGGGGTGAAATGCTGGTGGTTTGCGTGAGCCGGTAGTGCCAGCGGTGGGTAGTTCGGAGAACTGGTAGTGCCACTGGTGGGAGGCTCCACCCTCCCCAAACCGGGACATTCTCACATCCCGGTTTTGACCATCTGTGTACACGCAGAAGGCTTTGAGCATGCAGAACGTGCACATCAGTGAACCGGTAGGAGAGGTACCGTATTTTTTGGAGTATAAGACGCACCGGAGTATAAGACGCACTGGAGTATAAGATGCACCTACCTTTTTTGGTGAGGAAAAGAAGAAAAAGAAATCTTCCTCTGCCTCCCAGCAATTTTGCTTCCTTGCAGCAAACAGCTTGCTTTACTTTCATTTTCGTTTTCAGCATAGCTTGATTAGCACAAGGAAAGAAAAAAAAACATCTGCTCCAGCAATTTACCTCTTTGCAGCAAGCAGCAGAGCCCGGCGAAAAACAGCTGAGAGCAAATCAGCTGAGAGTCGGGAGGCTGATCCAATCGACTTGTGCTAATTAGGCTGTGCTGAAGCTGAAAGGAGCTGGGTTTTTTTCTTGCTGTTTGCTTGCAAGGAGGTAAACTGCTGGGAGGCAGAGGTCAAAGGGTGCCGAGCCAGTGGGTGGGCGGGGCTACATTCAGTGTATAAGACGCACCTAAATTTTCACCCCCTTTTAGGGGAGGGGGAAAGGTGCGTCTTATACTCCGAAAAATACGGTAAGTACATTTCACACCAGCAAAAGTACACTCGCTTAGATGATGTGTCCAACAACTACAACCTCAGAGGGTCTCTATGGGACAGGAAAATGATGTCCATGACACAGTATTTTGCCCAAGACTGTCTCCAATCTTACAAGAGCAATTTAATCCATTCTGTTGCCCTAGGGCTAAATCAGAGAACATAGATTTGCAGGTTCAGTTTATTAAGCTTGTGAATCTGAATATTCTAGCTTCCTAGGTGTTTAGCTATCAGGCATATGTAACACTAGCTTTGTTGATTCCTTGCAGTAGAAGAAAACAAACCAAAAAAAATAAATAATAATCATTGAGTGTCTGGTAGGTGCATCATTTCCATCGACTGTCATTCAGGATAAGGCAACCTGTTTCATTTTCGGAAATAACACCTTGAGTTGTGAGTTTTAACCATCACAACCAGTCGAATAATCACAATGCAGCTTGCTGTCTTTTACGTAATTCAGCTGTTCATCAGCAAGGACAGTTTCCTTTGGCTGCAATGAAAATTAAGATGTTTATTTTTTTTTTTAAAAAAAAAGACATTTTAATTCCAATGTTGTGTTGCTGTTGATAAAAATAGGATCGCCAACATGATTGCCAATGTCTGATGACAGATATGGCACAAGAATAGAATAGAATGGACTGGACTGGACTGGACTGGACTGGACTGGACTGGACTAGACTAGACTAGACTAGACTAGACTAGACTAGACTAGACTAGAATTCTTTATTGGCCAAGTGTGATTGGACACATAAGGAATTTGTCTTTGGTGCATCTGCTCTCAGTGTACATAAAAAGACTAGATACATTCGTCAAGAATCATAAGGTACAACACTTAATAATGGTCATAGGGTACAAATAAGCAATCAAATCATACTAGGAAACAATATCAATATAAATCGCAAGGATATAAGCAACAAAGTTATAGTCATGCAGTCATAAGTGGGAGGAGATGGGTGATAGGAACGATGAGAAGATTAATAGTAATGCAAACTTAGTGAATAGTTTGACAGTGTTGAGGGAATTATTTGTTTAGCAGAGTGATGGTGTTTGGGAAAAAACTGTCCTTGTGTCTAGTTGTTTTGGTGTGCGGTGCTCTAAAGCCTCGTTTTGAGGGTAAGAGTTGAAACAATTTATGTCCAGGATGTGAGGGGTCTGTAAATATTTTCACAGCCCTCTTTTTGACTCGTGCAGTATACAGGTCCTCAATGGAAGGCAGGTTGGTAGCCATTGTTTTTTCTGCAGTTCTAATTATCCTCTGAAGTCGGTGTCTGTCTTGTTGGGTTGCAGAACCAAACCAGACAGTTATAGAGGTGCAGATGACAGACTCAACAATTCCTCTGTAGAACTGGATCAGCAGAAGAAGTTGTGTTGTAGCAGGAAAATAAAATAAAATATTTGAATCTTTTCTTTCTAACAAGGAGTTAGTTTTGTTGAATTCTTCAGTATCGTCACACATTAAACAAGCATACATGCATATTTCTTTTTTTAAAAAAACTGAAAAGTAAACATATAGAGTATTTGACTAACCAAAAACAACAAGAGAAAATTTGGAAACCCTAAATCCATTCCCAATATTATGTGTTAAATCTTCCAAAAAATCTTAAATATCCTGCACTTGCTAAACTTGAATCAAGCTTTCTCAAAAGATAGCTTTTGCCTTCCTGGAAAAATCTGTATTTTTTTTTCCCCCATAAAAGCTAAAATATTTTATGACCTCTTTTTGCAAATACGTTCAAAGTTTGCATACTTTCCCTTCCGCATCATGACATCCTAGCAGCAGAGAATGTAAAATAATGGGGCAATTGCCAAGAAGACGGGGGGAAAAAATAAGCAAAAATTTCCCGATTCCAGAGAATCTGCTAAATAATTTATCATACCCAAGAACCACTTGGGTGAAATGCTATTTAGTCCACCCAGAAATGATTGACAGTTGGCCCTACCTAAAAACACACCATTCTGTTGAGGTTTTTTTTATTGTTGTTTTAGCTATATATAAAAAAGAAAGAAAAGTAGAAATAGGAAATTAGGGGAAGGAAAAAGAGAGGGGAAAAGAAAATATAAGGTACAAGGCATTTTTTTTTAAAAAAAGGTGCTGACATCTGACTCTATCACAGTACAAAAAGAGTATTTTTCCCTGTAAGGTCAAATAATTATTTATTTATTTATTTATTTATTATTTATTATTCATATTTCTATGCCGCCTACTCTCCAAAGACTCTGGGCAGCTTACACCAAAGACAGTATACTAAATAGCATATTGCCCTCAACAATCTGGGTCCTCATTTTACCCACCTCGGAAGGATGGAAGGCTGAGTCAACCTTGAACCAATCAAGATCAAACTCCTGGCTGCGGGCAGAGTTTGCCTGCAGTATTGCATTCTAACCACTGTGAAAGGAAGGAAGGAAGGAAGGAAGGAAGGAAAGAAGGAAGGAAGGAAGGAAGGAAGATAGCAATAGCAGTTAGATTTTATACCGTTTTACAGTGCTTTTACAGCCCTCTCTAAGTGGTTTACAGAGTCAGCATTTTGCCCCCAACAATCTGGGTCCCCATTTTACCCACCTCGGAAGGATGGAAAGTTGAGTCAACCTTGAGCCGGTGAGATTTGATCCGCTGATTTGCTGAACTAGCAGTCAGCTGAAGTATCTGCAGTACTGCACCCTAACCACTGCGCCACCTCAGCTCATTTGGAAGAATACAATGAATCTTCTTAATATAAATTGTGACAGTTCACAAATATTGTTAGCTGCAAATGGAAATATGTACTATTTCTACAGCAAGGAAGATAAAGCAGAAATATACGTATATACTCGAGTATAAGCTGACCCGAATATAAGCCGAGGAACCTAATTTTACCACAAAAAACTGGGAAAACTTTTTGACTCGAGTATAAGCCTAGGGTGGGAAATGCAACAGCTACTGGTAAATTTCAAAATAAAAATAGATACCAATAAAATTACATTAATTGAGGCATCAGTAGGTTAAATGTTTTTGAATATTTATTTAAAAGAAAAACAGTAAACTAACTCTGTAAGTGCATAATGAAAACTACACTATAACTAAATTACACAAGAGAATGTAGTATATATGTCAAAAATAATTCAATAACAATTTAATCTGATTCATTGGGTTAAGTGATGTAGGGCTTGATCTAATTTCAGGCAAGTTCAAGATACCTGCATTCTCTCTCTCTCTCTCTCTCCCTTTCTTTTTTTTCCCCTCTTTCTGCAGCCCCTGGAAGCCAAAACGGGGCACAGGGGGCGCTGCACCCCCCCCATGCCCCATTTTGGCCTTAGCAAGCCTCCCTGCAGCCCCTGGAAGCCAAAACGGGTTGCAGGAAAAAAGGCATTTTTCCTCACTCGAATATAAGCCAAGGGGGCTTTTTTCAGCATTAAAAATGTGCTGAAAAACTAGGCTTATACTCGAGTATATACAGTAAATCGATCATTTTATTCAAAGAGGAGAATATATTTAAGCACGTTTTTCATTTGGATATCACTTCGGGATTTTGTGCTTGTGATGAAATGAAACATTGACTTTGGTTTTGTCAATTGGATTGATCTGTCGTTGTAGAAATGGCTAGTTATATACTAATGTGCAAAAGCAAAAAAAAAAGTTGCGTCTGGATTGTATTAAAACACACGGTTCTGTCTTGAAAAGTGGAAGAGACCTGGACTCGAAGCAATTGTTTTTAGAATATTAGAATAGAATAAAGCTGGAAGGGACCTTGGAGGTCTTCTAGTCCAGCCCCCTGCTCAAACAGGAGAACCTATACCATCTCAGACAAATGACTGTCCAGCCTCTTCTTAAAAACCTCCAGTGACGGAGCATCCACGATTTCTGGTGGCAAGCTGTTCCACTGATTAATTGTCCTCACTGTTAGGAAGTTTCTCTTTAATTCCAGGTTGCCTCTCTCTTTGATTAGTTTCCAACCATTACTTCTTGTCCTGCACTCTAGTGCTTTGGAGAATAATTTGACCCTCCTCTTCGTTGTGGCAGCCCCTCAAATACTGGAACACTGCTATCCTGTCACCCCTAATTTTTCTTTTCTCTAGACTAGCCAGACCTAAAACCTGCAGCCCAGTAGTGGGTTTCAAATCCAGGCGCTACCGGTTCGCTATCGGTAGCGCACGAGCAGCACTTCTGCGCATGCACAAAGTGTTTTTGATGACATCTGGGTGGATGGGCAGAGCCTCCCGCCGCTGTCGCTACCAGTTCACTCAACTGGGGAGAACCGGGAGCAACCCACGTTCTTCATGTAGTTTAGTCTCTTTGACTATCTTAGTTGCTCTTCTCTGAATTTTTTCCCAAAGTCTCAACATCTTTTTTATAGTCTTTTTAAAAAAATATTCTCTGTATTTCTTTTCCTTCTCTGTTCTAGGTCAGGGATTTATAAGCGATGATGAGTACTTGGAAATCACGGGCATCACGAGAGAACAATCTGGCGAATATGAATGCACCGCGGTCAATGATGTGGCAGCGCCCGATATTCGGAGGGTAAAGGTAACCGTTAACTGTAAGTAAATCTCGGCGCGTAGTCATTTTTCACAAAGCCATGGATTTTCTAAAGGGCTTTTTCTAGTGTGATGCATGTATATTTTTATGTTGGGTACGCGTGAAGATGTGAGGACTTCCAAGTCCGCACACCTTCAATCTACCAAGGTCGAAAAACACTGGGGTAAGAAATGCTACTCAAATTATAGCAGTAGTAATAGCACTTAAACTTATATACTGCTTCACAATGCTTTACAGCCCTCTCTAAGCAGTTTTCAGAATCAGCCTCTTGCCCCCAACAATCTGGGTCCTCATTTTACCGACCTCAGAAGGACAGAAGGCTGAGTCAACCTTGAGCCTGGTGAGATTCGAACTGCCAAATTGCAAGCAGCCGGCAATCAGCAGAAGTAGTCTGCAGTCAGTGGTGAAATGTAAAATTTGTTACTACCGGTTCTGTGGGTGTGGCTTGAAGGGAGGTAATGTGACTGAGTGGACATGGCCAACCTTTTTGGTTTTTTTACTTTTAAAAGCATTTTTTCTACAACCTCTTCGGCTGAAATGCTTTTAAAAGCCTCTGACGATCCCAGCTGAGCCGCATGATCATCAGAGGCTTTTTTTTTTCACTTTTAAAAGCATTTTTTCAGCCAAAGAGATTGATGATTGCTCGGCTCAGCTGGGCATGGGGGGGGGGGTGTCAGGGATTTTTGCTACCGGTTCTCCGAACCACCCACCGCCATCGCTACCGGATCGGGGGATCCGGTCCGAACCAGGAGCATTTCACCCCTGCCTGCAGTACTGCATTTTAACCACTGTGCCACCAGAGCTCATCCCCTTACTGGAAAAGTGGGTTTTGATGGGAAGACTTCAAAACTTGCCTAAAATTGCTGTGTAAAATCTCTGACTGCAGGAGCCACTGTTCCCATTGAGTTTTCAGTGAGACTTATCCCAAATCTAAACTGTGGCATTAACCCGACATTGGTAAACTGTGATTTTCCAGTCCCATCCTCTGGGATCCTATATTAGCCTTCTATTTCTGAATTCCAAGGTAACAAGGAAGGGTGGGCTTAAGTTTTATTCCTGAAACAGAGGCAATTGAGTTCAAATTAACAAGCCCACAATAAACAATATGATTTTCTGATGTGTCTTCTAGAGACTGGTTGGGTTCACATGACGTGCTAAAATCCAAACATGGCTTAGCACCGTAAAAACCTAATGATTATGGATTATAAACGATGGTTTACAACTAAGTGGAATATATGTGAACCTAGTAAATTTCTTTCCAGCTTCTACACAATGTTAAAACAAAAATAAAAAGAAAGAAATAATAGCGGTACATAGAAATTATTAGTGACTTACATTCGATTCGATTAATTTGGCAGTGGTTTCACTAGGATATTTAAGCCAGCCTGCCATTCATTCATGAGAGCAGGGATCTCCAACCTTGGCAGCTGTAATACTTGTGGACTCCAACTCCCAGAATTCCCCAGCTAGCATGTTTGGCTGAGGAATTCTGGGAGTTGAAGTCCACAAGTCTTAAAGTTGCCAAATTTGGAAATCCCTGCATTAGAGGCAGTAGTGGGTTCCTCTTACCTTCACTATTAGTTCGGAACCGGGAGCGTGTGCATGCAGCACTTCTGCGCAGAGCGTCCATGATGATATCTGGGTGGGTGGGCGGAGCCTCCCATCGCCGCCACTACCAATTTGCCCGAACCTAGGTGAACCGGTAGAAACCCACCACTAATCAGAGGACATGTTTCAAAGCAAACCAAATCAGTGTAATTGTTTGAAAGCTATCGATTAGTGCGTAAGCTTGTTTTACCACTGATATTAATATTTTCCAAGACACTTATGGTCATTTTTTTGACTTGAGGGCTGGATCACCATTATCTCTGATGGTTGCACTGTGATCAACCTTTTTTTAAAAATAAAAAAAAACGCATCTCACTCTAAAACGTGGGCTTCTTTCAAAAGCAGGTCAGATGATTGTCTGCACCTGTTGGAAATGAATTCAACTAACAAGCACGGATCACTGAAAACAAAGAGATGTTATTAAAAGAAAATAATAAAAGCTAATTTGCAAAATAGGGTGGGTATATCCCAACAGAGGAGTTTAAGCCAGGAAGCCACACCTAAAATTTCAAAAGCATTACATTTTATAGTTCCCTATCCTGACGGCCCATTTTCCCTCTCCTTTGGACTTATCCTTCGGGGTTTCAGCTAATCCAAGATGCCTCAAAGGAATACGTTATCTCTCTCTTGGTTTTCTCAGATTACTTTCTCTTCAGCTACCTCTCCGTACCTGTCCATTGCACATATACATAGCATCTCCCAGTTTTAAGGAATGTCTCTGTGTACCGTCCGCCGGCCACTCGCTTATGCCAAAGAACAGAATAATGCCCAAATGTCCTTCTCCAAACATATGCACCATAGACATGGGAGAAAAGTTCCACAAAGCGTATAATCTAACTACATTGTAGAATTCAGTCATATTTAGATCTTAACGCAGGAAGTATACAATTGATTCCATACATATGTTTTTACAGAGGTACATGTATTATAAATGCTTAACAAATAAATGCTTAAATGGAAAATTTTGTAGCAGCATAACATATATTGTACAATAGTTTCTATACAATAGAATATACACAATTGTATATACAGTGTACAATATGCAATAGTGTATATTGTACAATATACAAGTTTCTATTCAATTATTACTATTCCCTTTGTTACTATTTTATTTTTGAATTCCCTTATATCCTACACACCCATTCTCTGACTTCCTTCTCCATAGAAAGGAAACATTTTTTTTCATCAATTCTGTATCACCTTTTTTTTTTCCCTAGGTATCAGCAGTGGTGGGATTCAGCCGGTTCGCACCACTTCGGGAGAACCGGTTGTTAACTTTCGGAGCACTTTGGCAAACTGGTTGTTGGAAGAAATCATTAGGGCAGAGAACCGGTTGTTAAATTACTTGAATCCCACCACTGGGTATCAGGTATCAAAACACAGTTGCTCTGCATGCAGAAACATGTTCTGCCTCTTAGCTGTGTTAGAACATGCAGCAAAATAATGCTCTTGTTCCACCAAGTTCATAAATCCTATTAGAAGAACACCTCCAGGATCGAAGCTATAGGTGTGCCATCTAGCTATATAATTCTTATAAATTAATAGCTTGACATTTTCTAGCTATTATCCCCCAAAATAAAATAGCTCATCTCTACTGCAGCAGCTGGGAGAATACTCAGTAAGAGATTGTTGTCTTCTCCTCTTAACTCCTTTATTTTCTTCTGAAGAGAAATTCAAAATTAAAACACAGTGGGAGAGAAATTCTGCCGATGCTTAACCATGCACGCACGGCAGATTAAGAAATCTCCACCTTTCAGGAGAAACATGAGGAAGTCTGACATAAGAACATCACATACTTAGGTTTAATTATGCTTCATGCTTTTTGCCCTTCTGGACAATCACTTTTTAAAAGCTTCATTAGCAACGTGAAGCACAAAGGACGTGGAACAATTCAGATTAAAATAGTACTGAGTATTTTGAAAGGGTCTTGGCATTTTGGAGGTGATTCAAGAGCCATCAAACCTGCCCGCCCCCTCCCCTCCTTGGGAAGAAAAACACAGAAAAGAAAGTTTCTTAGTTTGACTTCACTGAAAGGCCTATGTCAGGTTACTGTTATTAGCATGTGAGCACTTTGGTACATCACTTTGAGGTTCTCCTAATCAAGTAGTAGGTTCTATTCAGAGAAGATCTGGAGTACATCAAGATAAGCCTAGATTCCTTCTTATCTTTCTGTCCTGTCCTGGAATCATTTCAAGTTTATTTATTTATTGATTGATTGATTGGTTCGATTTATATGCCGCCCTTCACTGGAGACTCAGGGCGGCTTACAGTGCGTTAAGCAATAGCCTTCATACTTTTGTATAATAAAGTCAGCTTATTGCCCCCACAAACTGGGTCCTCACTTGGCCAATAAAGAATTATATTCTATTCTATTATTCCTTGAGCCTGGTGAGATTTGAACTCGCAGTAATTGCAGGGAGCTGGCAGCTAAGTGCTACTTAACAGCACTTTAGTCCGCTGCGCCACCAATGCTCATATGGCAAATACATGGACTTATATCGTGTTTCCCCGAAAATAAGACCCTATCTTATATTTTTTTTGAACCCCGAAATAAGCCCTTGGCCTTTTGGGGTGCATGGAGCAAGATGGGGGTTCTCTTGCCATCTTACCTGATTTCCAGCTCTGTCTCCTTAACCCTAACCAGAGGAAATGGTGGGGATCACCTGTGCATGCGTTTGAATATTTTCAGGGAAGGCTTATTTTCAGGAGAGGGCTTATTTTTGGGGAAACACAGTAGTTTGTTTGTTTGTTTGTTTGTTTATTTATTTATTATTCATATTTCTATGCCGCCCACTCTCCGAGGACTCTGGGCGGCTTACACCAAAGACAGTATATTAAATAGCATCTTGCCCCCAAAATCTTGGTCCTCATTTTACCCACCATAGTTCCAATGTTAATGTCCAGTCCACCCATCCATTCAAGGACAGGGTGGTCTATGTTGAAAAAATCAGACATTGGGCCAATATAAGCTCTTGATGGACATTCAGTCACAATGTGATGGATATTTTGTTGAGGAGCAACACAGTCACACTGAGGGATAGAGGCAAGACCCCACTTAAACAATGAGTCCTGACAGTCACCATGTTGGGTAAGGATCCTGTTCAGAGTTGACCAATGCTGGCGTGGAAGGTCAAACCCTGGCACCTTTTCTGTAGGGTCATCTATGTAATTGCCTGTATCTGGGCATTCAGCAGCCCATTTGGCTTTCCACAGTGTGTTGATGTCAAAGTTGTTAGACAGCTGTTGAGCGAGTGCCAGAGAGGGCTTCCTGGATTTAAGCCTGCCAATTGATAGATGAGGAAGATCAGTGTGAAGACAGGAAGAAGTGGGTTTCTCATAATTTTGCTGTACTCCTTCACTAACGCTTCCTGCCTTCGTAAAGCTGGTGGTGTCTTGAGCTGGTGGCTCAAGACAAAAAAGAAAGGCCCATTTTGTTTATCCGTTGCCCTGTATTTAGAGAGCCAGGAGTTCTACAAAGATGTCTAACTTCCAACTGTCGTTAACTGCCAATTCTTCAATGTAGTCTGGCTGCCAATTGTTGCTAGACATTTGGTTCAGACTTCTGTGCTATCCAGGGTGCACCACGAGGAAGCGAACTAGTATCACACCCCATCATTTCAAGTTCTTGTCCATAACCTGGTGATCAGAAAGCTCTTTGTGGCAAGTAATAATAACTTTATTGTCATTGTACGTGTATACACAGTATACTCATACAACGAAATTCACTTAACACCCAAAGACCAGGTCCAATACACATGACAATCCCCAAAAACACTCCCACCCATCACAATTCCCCACCCCTCAACCACCCAAACATCCACACAACAGACCAAGTAATGCTGTCCAACAACTCACTGGTGGTGGCCCTTTAGTTCATTGTTGAGTGCAATTATAGCTCTGGGATATAAACTATTCAGAAGATGTGTGATCCGAGTTTTAATTGTTCTGTATCTTCTGCCAGAAGGCAACAGTCCAAAAAGATTGTAAGCAGGATGGGAAGAGTCCCTGAGAATGTTATTCAGCTTCCCCAAACAGCGTGATTTGAAGATGTCGTCCAGGGCTGGTAGCTGGAGTCCGATGATATTCTGGGCAGTTTTAATGATTCTCTGTAGAGCATTTTTGTCTGCCACAGAGTTGCTCCCATACCAACTACATTGTCCAGTTTTCTTTTCTGAAGGAACTTTTCTCCTTCTCATTCAGTTGGGCCTCGGTGAGCTTGTAGACCCATACATTTGAACAAACTCAGGATGAGGAAGACTAAATTACTTCCATTTCTATATCACTGTCCCCCTCAACATTCCTGAGTTTGTTTCCAACTGATTCTGTTCGCCATCAGGATTTCATTCACGGGGCGGACTTGGCAAATATCTGAAAGAGTTTGAAATAACCTTCCTTTCCTTTCCTCTCCAGATCCTCCATCCATTTCCAGTCCTAAGAATACTGGTGTTTCAGTTGGTCAGAAGGGGATCTTGCGTTGTGAGGCCTCAGCTGTTCCAGTAGCAGAATTTCAGTGGTTTAAAGAAGAAACCAGGTACCTAAAGCAGTCTTTTAAGGCCATCACGGTAGCTTAAGAATGGCAGATGTATGTTCTTGGGAAGAAATGGCTTTCTTGAGCTAAGGGGAGGTCATCCAGGGCATTAGATCAGCTTTGGAAACTCCTTTGAATCCTAAACTCCACCCTAATGAGAGTGAAATAACTAGAGAATGCACAACAGCTACCATGTGTTTCCTCTGCCCTGTTATACCTTCTCTAATCTGGACTTCAGTTCCCAGAATTCTTAGCAACAGCCATGCTAGCTGTGAGTAAAGTCCACACAGTTGGAGGATACAGTTAAAGTCTGCATTAAGACAAATTAATTAAAAAGTATCATAGTTTTCAGAGTATAAGATGCATCGGACTATAAGACACACCTATCTTTTTTTGGTGAGAAAAACAGGAAAAAGAAATCTGCCTCTGCCTCCCAGCAATTTTGCCTCGTTGCAGCAAACAGCGAACAGCCTCATTTACTTTCATTTTCGTTTTCAGCATAGCTTGATTAGCACAAGAAAAAAAAAATCTGCTCCAGCAATTTACCTCCTTGCAGCAAGCAGCAGAGCCCTGCGCAAAACAGCTGAGAGCAAAACAGCTGAGAATCGGGAGGCCGATCCAATCAACTTGTGCTAAAGCTGAAAGGAGCTGTTTCTTCTTGCTGCTTGCAGGAAGGAGGTAACTGCTGGGAGGCAGAGGCCAAAGTGTGAGGGCCAGTGGGTGGGCGGGGTTACATTCGGTGTATAAGACGCACCTAAATTTTCACCCCCTTTTAGGGGGGAAAAAGTGCGTCTTATACTCCGAAAAATATGGTAATTAAAATGGAACTGTCATGATCCTGACTAACAAATCCAAGCAAATCAGAACTCTGAGGCTGAGGTCTTCCTCTAAGAACTTTTTTATTGTATACATCGTATCGGCACGATCAAATGGAAAACCAACTCTAAATGTTTCCCACGGTTTCAGTGTAATTAAAATAGGAAATAACTCCCTCCTCACAAGTCACATTGGCCAGTTAGGTTAATTGGCGGGCTCTCCAGGCACTCCTCCCCATCTCTATCCACCACCTCTAGAGATGACCTTGGTTCCCACAAGAAAGTGCTGTGTTTTGTCTAGCAATGCATTGCATCCTCCTTCCCCCTCTGTGTGGCAACTGAGGAACAAAAAATGGCTTCTGTCAGGTTTGATTCGAAGTTGACAGTAGCATTATGTATCCAAGCACAAATGCACATCAACAATATTGAATCATATTATTGTATTATATTAAATTTATCTTAAATGCAGTTTGAGTTAATTCCAGGCTTTAGTAATATTTTCTTTATGATGAGCATAGGAAATTACCTCATATAGTTTTTGATCAACACACCATATTCTAGTCTACCTTCAATGGCTGATGGCTCTTCAAGGATTTGGAACGGAAACAAATGAAGTAATAAATATATGGCTGTTGCTGAAAAACACAGAGCAGTGGGGAGGCCTTGTTGAACTGGCTAGAACCATGATGGCGAACCTATGGCACACGTGCAACAGGTGGCACACGGAGCCATATCTATGGGCACGTGGGCGTTCCCCTAGCTCAGCTCCAACGTGCATGCATGCACCAGCCAGCTGATTTTCGGGCCCACCGGAAGTCGGGAAACAGACTGTTTCTGGCCTTCAGAGGGCCTCGGGGGGGGGGAGGAGGCTGTTCTTGCCCTCCCCAGGCTCCTAGAAAGCCTCTGGAACCTGGGGAGGGTGAAAAACAGGCCTACCCGACCCACTGGGCCATCACGTGCCAAAAGCAGGGGGAACACGTGGGGATAACGCACACATGCGTGGGGGACAGGGCGTATTGAATTGTGGGTGTGGGCATGCATGTAGGCAACTCCCCCACGCTCCCCCCGCTTTTGGCACAGGACAGCAAAAAGTTTAACCATCACTGGGCTAGAAGATAGGAACAGAAAAATGGATGAGAATAAACCTCAATGCCCCAATTAAACTTGAAAATGGACCTTGAAGATCCATCCAACCCACCTCAAAGAGGTTCTGTAAAAAAATAAAAATACCACCTATGCCAGTTTATTGGACCAAGGGGAAGGTTTAAATTGAGGAGTAGCTGCAGTCTAGAAGTTTGAACATGGCTGAATTCCACTTCTGGATGATTGTATATCAATCATGGCTTGTCTTCCTTGCAGGTTAGCAAACGGGCTGGATGGCTTGAAAATTGAAAACAAAGGACGGATGTCCACGCTGACCTTCTTTAATGTCTCAGAGAAGGACTATGGCAATTACACCTGTGTGGCCATCAACAAACTGGGGAACACCAATGCCAGTATAATTCTGTATGGTAGGTATACAGATCAATGGAAGATGTACAGCTCACCTAATGGTCTTTAATGGAAGGTGGAAGAAGGGCAAAATTGTGGACAGGAGGAAATTTAGCAAAAAGGGACAGGTAAGACAGGAGCTAGTCTGATGCACTGATTATTAAAGCATCTTGTAGAGAAACAGAAAAGTTAATGAGTATCTCCTTTGCATGGCGTGTGAAGATATGTACAATGTATGATGAGATGGCTGGGATCGACTGAAATACGTTTTTTAGAGTCGAGTGGGAAACTGCAGATCCTGTTTTACAAAGTTTGAAGTTTGTATTTCAAGAGCTAATTTCTCTAGAAACAAGGATTCTTGGACAAAAGAAAAAAAATCATCAATAAGATGGGAAGGATCGCAGTTACTTAAAAGGAAGCTCAAGGCAGGATCTCCTCAAACCTTAAGAGTGTTGAAGTTGTAGACGAAAAGATAATAAAGAAAATATTAGAATGTGCCGAATTGGACAGGTTAACGATGGAACGTAAAGATAAAGAGGAATCGGAGTATTACTTAACATGGGACTTATTGTACAAATGGTTAGAGGAATCGGAGTATTACTTAACAAGGGACTTATTGTACAAATGGTTAGTTTAACAGGTGCGGAGATTAGTAACTGAATAACGGAAGAAGATCAACAAAATAGAACCAGATAGTTATATAGATATATATAAGAATATGTATCGTAAGCAATAGTAATCGGACGATATGTGACTATAGATCCATGATGGCGAACCTATGGCACATGTGCCACAAGTGGCACGCAGAGCTATATCTGTGGGCACACGAGCTGTTGCCCTAGCTCAGCTCCAGTGAGCATGCGCGTGCTGGCTAGCTGATTTTTGGCTGGCCCCACCCACACCATCACTTCCCTCTAAGGAGTCTCCATGCGGCCCATTTTGGATGCCAGGTAAGTACAGGGCTCACGCGGAGGCTCTGGGAGGGTGTTTTCAGCCTCCAGAGGCCTCCAGAGGCCTCCAGGGCAGTGGGGGAGACCGTTTTCGCCCTCCCCAGGCTCCAGGAAAGATTCTGGAGCCTGGGGAGGGTGAAAGACAGGCCTTCCGGGCCCACCGGAAGTTGGGAAACGGGCCGTTTCCAGCCTCCAGAGGTTTCCGGGAGGCCTGCTAGGCCCAAAATGGGGCACAGGGGAGTCGTGCGTGCATGCGTGGGGGAGTGCAGGGGGGTCATGCTTGCATGCACGGGGGGGCAGGGTGCCTAGGGGGACACTGAATTATGGGTGTGGCCACACACGCAAGACCCGCCGCCCACCCACTTCCCCGCTTTTGGCACGCAACGGCAAAAAGGTTAACCATCACTGCTATAGATTAAAACATACAGAGTGATAAATATATAGTGTGTTATGGTCTATGAAGATAATGGTTATAACTATGATGTACAACATTATGTATTTAAAAGAGACTATATTGTATGACTATGAGAATAATGGTTATACTCCGGGTGTATAATACTATCTATACTTAAAAAGGACTTGATACAGCCACTACACTGTTGTTGCAAAACTGGAAATGTGATGTATAATTTTTTTTAAAAAAAGGGTGTTGAACTTGGTCCAGTAAAAATATCCACTGAATTCAAGATGAACTGTTATTTCAACAATGCTCCTGTAGTCACAGTCCCACTTAATCTGGTGATAGTTCAGGATAGGATTTGAGGTTTGATGATCCCTGTCATTGTACCTGAAAATCCTACTTAACTAGGAGTCTAAGGAGATGCATTTGCCCCAAATGTTTATTTGTTTAATGTATTCCTATAATTATTTCTGGGGAGGGAAGGCTTATTTTACCTCTTTATTTCAACGTGGACAGTTCAGTGTATTGCATCAATTGGAAATGAGATTTTAAAATCAAGTCAAGCAGATTTGCAGCTTGCGCCTGAGACCACAAGGCCAACTTTCTATCCCAAATTCTGCATTTTCAAAACACAGATTTTGATGACCCAGCTGAGATCTCAACACCAAAGACAGTTTCTAGTATCCAGTTTTCAAAGTTAACACAAGTAGTGTTGTCTTGTGGCTGCTCTCATTTTTTAGATGACCACCGCCTACTCCAGTGATTGGGTTGCATGCGGACATGGCTTTCGCATCCCATAATGTCATTGTTGGATACTTTTTCATTCATAAACTGGGCCGTTTGTCTAAGAAGCCATCTGTTCGTTGAGCTGTCTGCAAATATGAACTACATTTTTATCCTTTGCTTTCCTCCACTCCCTCTCCCCCTGTCCTCTCCTCATGTTTCCATCATGACTTCTGTCTTAGAAATACCTGAATTTCCAGCAAAGTCAGGTTGGTATGAGCATGGTTCATTCCTTTCTTTGCTTACATCCAGTGGTGGGATTCAGCCGGTTCGCACCTATTCGGGAGAACCGGTTGTTAACTTTCTAAGCAGTTTGGAGAACCGATTGTTGGAAGAAATCTTATTTTGTTTTTTCTCACTTTACAGGGCTAATCCTGTAAGGAAGGCAGGAAGGAAACATTCTGGTGTTATTTCTAGCCTAATCTTTATTGCCCTGCATACAGAAACTGCCTCTCCGGTTAACCCTTGTTACATTGTAACAGCTAAGGCGAAGCACCCATCGATGTGAGTGACGTTGAGTTGGCCACGCCCACCCAGTCACATGACCATCGAGCCACACCTATCCAACTGGTCATTAGGGCAGAGAACCGGTTGTTAAATTGTTTGAATCCCACCACTGCTTACAACCTATCAAAGCAAGATATCCATTTGCTAAGAAAAGAGGAGAAAGTCTTCGCATTGCAGGCATGCAACGTATTTTAAATCAAGAACGTCCAATCTTGAAACCGTTAGTTTGCGATTGGAATGCGTCTTTCCCAATTTATGTGAATTGCTCATGTTTTGTTCTGAGTGTTTTACTTCATCAAGAATTTCGGTTTCAAATGAAAGACAGGACATCATTATTTAAAAGTGGGGAGATTTTGAGTTTAGGACATTTGTGGAATAGAAGATCACCAATAGGACCTGAACAGCTTCAAACTCAACATGGGGAATTTTGAGGTTCAAAAGATTTCAAGTAAAATGTTTTACAAATTCCTGTAGATCTGTAGAAACTTCTTGTTGATGTGGTCTTCTGAGTAATTGCTTTTAAAATGGGTTATTTTTTGTTGTTAGTTGCGAAGTCGTGTCCGACCCATCACAACCCCATGGACAACGTTCCTCCAGGCCTTCCTGTCCTCTACCATCCTCTGGAGTCCATTTAAGCTCACGCCTCTGCTTCAGTGACTCCATCCAGCCACCTCATTCTCTGTTGTCCCTTTCTTTTTTTCCCCTCAATCGTTCCCAGCATTAGGCTCTTCTCCAGTGAGTCCTTCCTTCTCATTAGGTGGTCAAAGTATTTGAACTTCATCTTCAGGATCTGGCCTTCTAAAGAGCAGTCAGGGTTGATCTTCTCTAGGACTGACCGATTTGATGGCCTTGCAGTCCAAGGGACTCGTAGGAGTCTTCTCCAGCAAGGTTACAGATAGTCCACCATATCATCTTATTCATGGAGGCCAACTCTATCGATAGCATCTAGTCATGATCAGTAGTATTACCACAAAATACCACAATAGACATGTCCTCCTTAATGTGCAGTGTTCCTCCCAACACAAGCTCAATATTGCCCACTGAGCTCAGGACTGCCCCCGACCTTCTTTCCTTCCATCGCGAGCTGAAGACGTGGCTCTTCCGTCAACTAAGCTGATCTGTTTGGGGGTACACTGTGATAATTTTAATCTGTTTTAATTGGGTTGCCGATTTTAATTTTTTTTTTCTCTATTGTGATTTGTATTGAAGTTGTCATTTTGTAAGCCGCCTTGAGTCCCCAGGGAGAAAGGCGGCATATAAATCGCAATAATAAATAAATAAATAAATAAATAAATAAATAAATATTGACATAACCAGGAAATATAGGAATAGGATGGAGACATAGGAAATGAAATATTCAAAGAAGATTTCCTATATAAATCATCACATTGGCATTGCATATGTTCATTTCACTGCACTTCTTGTATTTTCCCCGACCTTTGGAATGGAGCAGAGGGAGAATACAAAATGAAGTTTTGAAAAGAAATACAAAAAGAGAAAGTGGAAATCTCACACTCTTTTTAAAGACGAGAAAAATTAAAACTCGGCGGGGAAGGGAAAGAATTATTAGAGTCCTGCGCGTATGATTAGGATTCCAGTTAACTTGCTTTGATGGCAATTATGAGGCTGGGAGAGGCCGTAGTCTTTTCTGCTCATTAAATGTAGGAAGGTTTCATCCGTGCGAAACATGAACTAACCTTAAAAACCTATTTAGCATCCCTGGAGCACAATCAGCAAAATATTATACAGAATGCAGAATAAGAAAGTTGGAAAGGACCTTGGAAGTATTCTAGTCCGACCATTGCTTGAGCAAGAGATCTTATACCATTCCAGACAAGTGTCTGTCCAGTCTCTTCTTAAAAACCTCCAGTGGTGGAGGCCCCCACAACTTCTGGAGGCAAGTCGTTCCACTGATCGTTCTCACTGTCAGGTAATTTCTCCTTAGTTCCAGGTAGGGTGCCCCTCTGATGAGCTTCCCCCGGTTGCTTCTTGTCCTACCTTCAGATGCTTTGAATAATAGATTGACCTTCTCTTCTCTATGGCGGCCTCTCAAATATCAGAAGACAGGTATATCCACGGCTGGGCTGCTGAGGATTCGCAGGGGTTCAGGTGAACCTCTAGCTAAGATTCTGTGCAGTTTGGAGAACCCCCCAAATCCCACTCCTGGCTGACCCTGCCCACCCCTCCCCTCCCCTTCCAGGAGTCCCCACGCAGCCTATTTTGGATGCAGGTAAGTGCAGGGTGTGTGTGGAGGCTCTGGGAGGACAAAAAATGGAGCTACCAGAAGTTCAGGAAGGCCGAAAATGGGTCTGTTTCCGGCCTCCAGAGGGCCTCTGGAGCCTGGGGAGGCCATTTTCGCTCTCCCAGAGGCTCAAGGAAAGCCTCCGGAGCCCGGGGAGAGCAAAAATGACCCCCTCCCCACCATGGAATATATATATGTATGTATGTATGT
>WNWU01000047.1:7455132-7471004 GCA_012654045.1 Ptyas mucosa | reverse complement strand
GAAAGAAAGAAAGAAAGAAAGAAAGAAAGAAAGAAAGAAAGAAAGAAAGAAAGAAAGAAAGAATCATAAGGACGGTTGAATGCTTTATTTGAAATATCTTCAACAGTTTCTTTCTTTTTAAAAATGTTAAAACTTTAGGGGAAAAATCAGACAAGGCGTTAACATGTTCCTCTGCATCTTATGTATGCACTTTCTCTTTTAAAACAAGATTTTTTTTAAAGAAAAAGGAAAAAGAATGTGAATAACAGCTACAGGGAAAAAGAGAAATCTATCAAGATTACAAAATCACGACAGATGGAGAGTGAACCTGCTGCTCTGCTGCTTAGATGGATTTTCCAAAGTTACTATTTACAGTAGATTGGAAAAAGAGTCCATTCTGGTGGCTATTCAAATATAGCTTTTTCAAGTTTGGGGTAGTTTTTTTTCTTGTCTTACTTTCTGATTATACTAGCAATAGAAATAGCGCTTAGACTTATATATACAGCTTCACAGTGCTTTACAGCCCTCTCTAAGCGGTTTACAGAGTCAGCCTCTTGCCCCCAACAATCCGGGTCCTCATTATCCTTTATCGGAAGGACGGAAAACTGAGTCAACCTTGAGCCTGGTGAGATTTGAACTGCCAAATTGCAGGCAGCCGGCAGGCAGCAGAAGTAGCCTGCAGTACCGCACTCTAACCACTGCACCACCGTGGCTCATTCTAGGAGTAGAAACGTTTAACTTACCATCTCCGCTTACTACAATCCTCACAGTTATCAAATGCATGCTGTTGCTGTCTGCAGGTTCATCTTCGAAGCTGCCGCTAATGTAAATACAAATAAATAAATATCCCTTAATCTGAGCCAAGGCTCCCCTGGAATTAAAAATATAAAAAAATATATATGCATATTACAAGCAAAGACTCATTGAACTTCCATTCCATTTCTGGGGGCTAATCCTGTAAGCTATTTCTCTTCCTTCCTAATCTTTACTATGACGATCTGCTAAGTAATATTGCTCCAAAAAGGACTCTCTGTTGCTAATATTCTGTATGTTGGGTTTGTTTATTCTTATTCTTCACTGAATCTGGAATCACCAAATCCTTTCTTCATGGAATTTTGAAAGTAACAGATAACAGATTAACAGAGTATAGAGAGGGATCTAGTCCAACCCCCCACCCAAGCAGGAGACCCTACACCATTTCTGACAAATGGCAGTCCAGTCTCTTCTTGAAAGTCTCAAGTGATGAAGCTCCCATAACTCCCAAAGGCAACTTCTGTTCCATGGATTGATTGTTCTCATTGTCAGAAAATTCCTCCTTATTTCCAGGTTGAATCTCTCCTTGTTCAGTTTCCATCCATTATTCCTTGTCTGGCCTTTGGGTGCTTTGGAGAATAGCTTGACCCCCTCCTCTCTGTGGCAGCCCCTCAAATACTGGAAGACTGCTATCCTGTCTCCCCTGGTCCTTCTCTTCACTTTTTTTTTTTTTTACTTTTGCTTCAGATATACATTACATGAAAGTTAAGTTTGTAAACTATGGTTTATGAAGTTGGGAAATTTTATTTGGATCTTTGCCTTTTACACAACTCTGCTATTGTGTACAGAGATGTATGGAGTGGAATGCTTTCTGATTATTCTTTGGACGCTTGTGAACCTGATTCTGAAAATTTTGGAGAGTGTCAAATCTCTCTCTCTCTCTCTCTCTCTCTCTCTCTCTCTCTCCCCCCCCCCCTCTCTCTCTCTCTCTCTCTCTCGGTTCGATTTATATGCCGCCCTTCTCCAGAGACTCAAGGCGGCTTACAATCTGTTAAGCAATAACCTTCATACTTTTGTATATACCTGCTTAGTAGGGCTTCCCCCCCCCAAAAGCGGTGTTCTTTTTTATACAAAGTCAGCTTATTGCCCCCACAATCCGGGTCCTCATTTTACCTACCTCGAAAGGATGGAAAGGCCGAGTCAACCTTGAGCCTGGTGAGATTCAAACTTGCAGTAATTGCAGGAAGCTGGTGTTAATTAACAGCACTTTAATCTGCTGCGCTACCAAGGCTCTTGGTAATAGTCTAGACTTTGTGACACCCATCCTTTCAACAAGATGCTTGCCCCCCCCCCAAAAAAAAGACAAAGAATTTTTTTCTCCCACGTACTGGGTGTGTGAGTATAAGCTGTGTTTGCAGAATATCCATCTAGCAATAACAACGGTACTTAGACTTATATACTACCCCACTGTGCTTTACGGCCCTCTCTAAGTCGTTTACAAAGTCAGCATATTTGCCCCCAGCAATCTGGATCCTCATTTTACCGAGCTCAGAAGGATGGAAGGCTGAGTCAACCTTGAGCCAGTCAGGATCGAACTCCAGGTTGAGGACAGAGTTTGCTTGCAATTCTGCATCCTTACCATGATGGCGCCACCACAGTGTCACATACTATGTCATTATATTTACTGCCTTTGAGACTGGTTTTAAGTCACTTCAGCATCATTGCAACTTTGAATAGTCATTATAGCAATGAAAGTTCTGTGTTTTTCTTACACAAGCTAACCAGGAAGCTATATTATGTGTAGATTGAGGCAGCAACATCCCATGTAAATAAAAATGGTATAAGAAGATCAGTGGTGGGATTCAAATAATTTAACAACCAGTTCTCTGCCCTAATGACCAGCTGGGTGGGTGTGGCCATGATGGGCATGGCCAGGGGGTGTGACAGGCAGCATTCGGCCTCCTGCATCCCCCTGGGAGCAAAAACAGGCCACGGGGGGATGTGCTCCCCTGTGCCCCATTTTTGGCCTAGGAGGCCTCCCTGAAGCCTCTTGGGAACAAAAATGGGCCGCCGCGGGGATGCCCCCACACACCGTTTTTGGCCTAGGAGGCCTTCCTGCACTTACCTAGGAGCCAAAACGGGGCGCTTGGGGACTCCTGGAAAGGGCGGGGCCAACCAGCAATTTAACTACTGGTTCGCCCGAACCATCGCGAACCGGCTGAATCCCACCAAGATTCAAAAACAAGAAACATGAACATAACAGTTGAAGGGGGATTGGGGCGAGAAATTGTAAGCGTTTTGACTGTAACTTACTAGCAATTATATTCCTGCAATTACAAGAACCATCACCAGAAAAAGCCCAAAGGGAAGACAATAATCAGCATTTTATTTTAAACATTTTCATAATGGTCTTATTCTATCATTGCTATTACAAAAACGAAAAAAAAAAGGTGGAGCAGAGGGCAAATATTTCTAAAACATGGAGTAGTTTGGAAAGTTTGTTATTCAAAACAAGCTAACGGGCAGTGGGAGGATTTTTATTTTATTTTTTTTGTCCGTGACCATGAAGGCAACACCAAAAAGGGACTTTGTAGAATAGCCTGGAGGGAACAAAGCTACAATAGGTAATAATAAAAATAATCATAGCAAAGCTATTTTAGTCTGGGTCAAAAATGTCAACAAAGAAAGGTGAAATACTTGGGGGAGAAAAGACCCCAGCTTTCCAGAAAGTTGAAGGTGGAAGGTGAGACACAAGGCATTTTTAAGGTGGAGCAGAGGCAGCTTGAATGGTGGAATGGAGGGATTGAGCTAGTTTTGTAGACATGAAAGAGGAGAAAAAGCAAGAGCAATATAAAACAGAGCTAATTCGGTATAGCGCAGGGGTCAGCAACCTGCAGCTCTGGAACCGCATGTGGCTCTTTCAGCCCTCTGCTGCGGCTCCCTGTTACTCAAAATATGCATCACAACCACCAATGTGCGACACCCACCAGCACATGATTTATTGAGCTTTTCAACTCCTGGTAGGCCAACCATGGATAAATCCAAGAAAAGAAAAGTTTCACATTTAATTCAACTACATATACTAGTTTTGTGGCCACTCAAGAAATAGTCAGGGATGGGAAGGGTTTTGTGGCTCCCGGTGTTTTCTTTTCTGTGGGAAATGGGTCCAAATGGCTCTTCGAGTGTTTAAGGTTGCAGACCTATGGTATAGTGGTTAAAGGACTAGGCTAGAAACCAGGAGATGATGAATTCTAGGTCCACCAGACAGATGAAACCAGCTGGGTGACTTGGGACCAATCATCAGGAGATGGTGAGTTCTAAAGCCGGATAGTTGACATAGAGACAATCACCAGGAGATTGTGAGTTCTAGTTAGTAGTGGGTTTCACTTACCTTTGCTACTGGTTCGGAACTCTGAGAGTCTGTGATGACATCCAGGCGGGTGGGCGAAGCCTCCCGCTGCCACCGCTACCAGTTTGCCCAAACCGGGGTGAACTGGTAGAAACCCACCACTGGTTCTAGTCTAATCATCACGAGATGGTGAGCTGTAGTCCTGCCTTAGGCCCAAAGCAAGCTGAGTGACCTTGGGCCAGTCCTTTTCTCTTAGCCCTAGGAAGGTGGCAATGGCAAACCGTTTCTGCCAACATGCCAAGGGAGCTGCAGGGATTTAGCCAAGCAAGGCATGAGGAGTCAAGACTGACCTAAAATCACAAAACAAGAATCAAACACACGCAGGGGTGGGCTGCTAGGGGTTCGGGAGAACCTGTAGCTATGATTCTGTGCAGTTTGGAGAACCCCCAAATCCCACTCCTGGCTGGCCCCGCCCATCCCGCCCCTTCCAGGAGTCCCCACACAGCCCGTTTTGGAGGCAGGTAAGTGCAGGGCACATGCGGAGGCTCAGGGAGGGTGAAAAACGGGCCTACCGGAAGTTTGGGAAGGCCGGAAATGGGCCCATTTCTTGCCTCCAGAGGGCCTCGGGAGCCTCAGGAGGCCATTTTTGCCCTCTTGGAGGCTCAAAGAAAGCCTCTGGAGCCCAGGGAGGGCAAAAACACCCCCCTTGCTGTGGTGCAGGAGGCCAACTAGGCCACGCCCACTGTGGCCATGCCTACCTAGTAACCGGGCAGAGAATCCCTTGCTAAAATTTTTGAAGCCCACCCCTGAACATAAGCAATGTTCTGAGCTAAGGACCAGGAATTCTATTGATCTGTAGAGATAATGGTCATGGTTGACTCATGTACAATTCAAGATATGGATAAAACAATCCCATCCCTGTTGTCTAATGATCATCTGCAAAATAATTGCTAAACTAAAGACCAAACAGCGGGAAATCTTTTGGACTCTTTAATCAAAATCTCAATAGAACGTCCGTTTACAGAATTGATTGGATCCTTATTGTGTTTGTTATAGAATGAGTAAAATATTCACATTGTTGGAGAGGCAGCGAGAATTGTAACGTCTCTTGGCAATGCCGTGAAAGTTACAATGCTCGGGATAGAATTGATTACATGTATTAGTTTGATTAGTTTAATATTTACACATTAGACAACATAAATAGATTCTCTTTGTCCTTCGTACGGCTAGGAAACTTAAACATCGAAAAGATAAATTTATAGCCCCAATAACTCTTCTATTGAAAACCTGATGTTCCTTGTGATTTATGAACAAGTTGCTTATACACATAGATTATATATGGGCAATTACAATGAAATATGCTCACCCTTTACTGACATTGTCATGTAAAGGTTCATGTATGTATTTATATATCTATGAAAAAAAAATACGGCCCCTTTTGTAATTTGGTAGCTATTGTCCATTTCTGCTTTATTTACTAAATAAAGCAAATAAATACTTTGAATACCGAAGCCATTGTTTTGGTCTCACAAGGGTTGTAGAAGTTTTGTTACAGATTCAGTACAAAGATTTGGGACAATAGTTTAGAGCAGGGGTGTCAAACTCGATTTCATTGAGAGCCGTATCAGGGTTGTGTTTGACCTTGGAAGGCTGGTTTGGGCGTAGTAAGGCTGGGCAGGGCCAGCATAAGGTCACTCGTGTTGGTGGACCGCTTGTGGTAGCCCGAGCACTCGGCCAGCGAAAATGGGCTCCCGAGCTCCGTTTTCGGCTGCGACGGCCTCCTGCAATCCTCTGCCAGTGAAAATGGAGCTCGGGAGGGCCGTTTTCTGACCTAGGCTTCCCAAAAGCACGAAGCAGACTCCTTGCCTCGACAAAACCCCCTTTTATTAAGCTAATGTGAATGCCTCTCATTCACATCCAGGAAAGTCCCGGCAAACAGTCTTTTCAGGGTGAATTTACAACCACAGGCCTTATCAGGCTTGGAGAGCTGCCAAGCCGATATCTTCCAAACGCAATGCTGTACAAGAAAATACTTGGCAAGGAGTCTCTGAGAGTCACAGTTCTTCACACTAATGAAATGAACTTATTGTCTCCTGCAAACTCCACTCCCCTTTCGCTCCTCTTTATTCCCTATGGGAGGGGCCATTCACCGTCCACCTGTGCCTTTACTCCTGAGTCGGCCCTTGTTCCTTAACTGTTCCCTTCTCCTGGCAGCTCTGCGCATGCGCACATCGGGAACAGGCTCCAGCTGTTCTTCAGCCCCACTTATCTCCGACTCTGAAGGTAGCTGATAACTGTCAGACAGCCCCTGGCCCCATCTCTACCTCCAACACAAAGCCCTCATCAGAGCTTTTCTCAGACTCCAGGACTGGCCCATGTTCCTCCCCAACCTCCTCACTGTCCCGAGTCTGGTGGGCCACAACAGGCCGCGTACAGACCTCCCGAGCTGTTTTCCTGGCAGAGGCACTGCAGGCCAACCCTTCACTGTTTCCAGAGTGGCTCCACCAGCCAGATCTAAGCACCCAAGCCTTGAGTTTGACACCCCTAGTTTAGAGGTATCTTAGAGCTATCTGTCAATATGTTTCAAAGAACTAATGTATGATGTCGATTCTACTTTTTCCCATTGAAGGCTGGGTTTGGAGGACATGGATAGATTCATTTTAGGGAGAGACAAGCTGGGGTTCTCCAGCTCCTTGGAATCACAACTTCCATCAAGTCAACCATCTTGGCCAAGGGTGAGGATTGATAGAAAATCAAGAGGATTGCAGGTTGTCTCCTAAAGGTAACCTTGACTTACAACCATAACCGGAACCAGAATTCCCATTGCTAAGCAAAGAGGACATTAAGTGAGTCATTGCTCAATTTGATGATCCTTTTTGCCACAGTTGTTAAGCAAATTACCTCAGTTGTTAAGTGAATCGTGTGGCTGTTAAACAAATCTGGCTCCCTTCATCGACTTTGCTGGTTGGAAGCTGGTTGGGTTAGGGTTGACCCCAGGTCTGACCCCAGGACACTGTTTTAGTGTCATAAACAGAGGTGGTATTCAACAGGTTCTGACTAGTTCAGGAGAATCAGTAGCGGAAATTTTGAGTAGTTCGGAGAACCGGTAGTAAAATTCTGATTGGCCCCGCCCCCATCTATTCTCTGCGTCTTGAGTCCCAGCTGATTGGGAGGAAATGGGGATTTTGCAGTAACCTTCTCCTGGAGTGGGTAGGGAATTGAGATTTTACAGTATCCTTCCCCTGCCATGCCCACCAAGCCACACCCACAGAACCGACAGTAAAAAAATTTGAAACCCACCACTGGTCATAAATACTGTACATATTGTTTGCTAAGCCCTTTGTTTTATTGGATTAGGGATTTTTTGTCTTCACTGTGAGTTGTATTGTGTTGTGGGGTGTGTGTGTGCACTGAGGGAAATCAACCAATCTCATTGTACATATGTTGTGTCCTGACAATAAAGATTTGAATTGAATTGGAATTGATTTGAATTTGAATTGAAAAAAAATCACCTCATCTTTGATCATGTGACTATGCTGATGCTGTGGTGGTTGTAAGTGTGAAGATTGGTTGTAAGTCTTAGTAAGACCACACCTAGAATCCTGCATCCAGTTTTGGCCACCACACTATAAACAAGACATTGAGACTTTAGAAAAAGTGTAGAGAAGAGCAACCAGGATGATTAGGGGACTGGAGGCTAAAACATATGAAAAATGGTTACACAAACTGGGCATGGTTAGTCTAGTGAAGAGAAGAACCAGGGGAGACATGAGAGCAGTCTTCCAATGTTTGAGGGGCTGCCCCAGAGAGGAAGGGGTCAAGCTATTTTCCAAAGTACCTGAAGGCCAGACAAGGAATAATGGATGGAAACTGACCAAGGAGAGATTCAACCTGGAAATATCTTAGAACATTTAAACAATCTTCAAGGAAGAACCAGAAATATATTCACATAAGTGTTTGAAATATGTGCTATATGTCAGAAAAGTCAGAGAGGGGGAGGGGTTCTTGTTTCATAATTGCCACAAGGAAAAATGACTGGCATGAATCCCAGAACAAACTTACCTTAACGTGGAAAGGCCAATCTGAATTAGTCTCCTCATCGCACTCCATTTTGAGTCGTGACATCCCTGCAGGAAGGCTGCCATCTTCTGACTTGGCTTGTATCATGTGTGAAGCCACAGTTTGCTTAACCATGATCTATTGAGTAATTTACACAATGTTCTGCACTCTAAATTTCTGCTCCCCAGCCTCAAGCAGTGGAAGTTCACACAAGACAAACCTCACAGCTCACAAGATGGCTTTATGGCTAGGGTTCCAATCCAGTTAACCAGTTAACACTAAATTCCCATCACCTGCTAAGCTTGTTGAGTACCATATTTTTTGGAGTATAAGACACACCTTAGTTTTTGGAGAGGAAAATAAGAAAAAAGCTGATTGGCAGATGGATCAGCCTCCCAGAATACCCCCCAATCATCTGTTCCCAGAGGTGAATTTTAGCAACAGGTTCCTTAGTTGTGAGCTCTGTGCCTTGCTTTTTTTTTTTTTTTTGCTTTTTTTCCTGCCTCTGAAACAGAGCTTCAGAAAAAAAGCCTCTAAGGCTCTATTTGGGGGCTTCTTTTCTGAAGCTTCATTTCTGATGCTTTTTTCGGCCTCTGAAACCTCAGTTTGCAAAGCTGGGCAGGGCTACAGTATAAGACGCACCCAGATTTTCACCCTCTTTTTTGGGATGTGTCTTATACTCCGAAAAATACGGTATTTAGCTCTGTTGGGTGGTTTTGTTCATTACCATGTTGTTCAAACCTAGCCTATTGGGTTGACTTGTGGTTTGCTGTAGGGCAAAGATCTCTATTTGGATTGGAGAAAATCTGATGAGACTCAAGTTGAGCAAAAAAACTGTTCTTTTTTTCCCCTTTGCTGTCTTGTAATAATTGTCTAAAGTTGTATAGATAGATCTGACAGCTGTATTGAGTGCTATCAGTATGTTGTGTTGACCAAGCTGTTGGGGGCAGAGATAGCAATAGCACTTACATACCACTTCACAGTGCTTTACAGCCCTCTCTAAGTGATTTACAGAGTCAGCCTCTTGCCCCCAACAATCTGGGTCCTCATTTTACCCACCTTGGAAGGATGGAAGGCTGAGTCAACCTTGAGCTGGTCAGGATCGAACTGCTGAACTGCAGGCAGCCGGCAGGCAGCAAAAGTAGCCTGCAGTACTGCATTCTAACCACTGCACCACTGTGTCTCTTACTTGATATTTGCATTTGAGCAGTTCTGATTAATGCACAGATGTATACCTCTATATGGCCACCGCCTTGACCTGAGCCACCAAGCATATGACCATCAACGTGTAAACCGGGGCTGCCCATCTTAAATGTGTGTGAAGTGCCCCTTCTAATATCACATAAATCTTTTACAAAGGTTACTTATTCAATCAAAACCTAGACATTTAAATGTTTATTGTGAACATCCCCAGCTGATCAATTGAAACACTATTGTTAATTGCAGGATCAGGTAAGTAAATGAAATTATGTTGAGTTAATGGTGAAAGGAAGTCTCCTTCCGAGCTCAAAGTTAAGACGTTGGATGGTGAATGTAAAGACTGACAGAGCTGCAGAATGGAGAATTTATAGAAGGCAAGGATTTTTTTTAAAAAAATTGATTTATATGCCGCCCTTCTCTGGATACTCAGGGCGGCTTACAGTGCGTTAAGCAATAGCCTTCATACTTTTGTATATTTATACAAAGTCAGCTTATTGCCCCCACAATCTGGGTCCTCATTTCACCTACCTTAGAAAGGATGGAAGGCTGAGTCAACCTTGAGCCTGGTGGGATTTGAACTTGCAGTACTTGCAAGCAGCTGATCTTAATAACAGTGAATTAGTCCACTGCGCCACCAGGACTCTTATTTTGTCTGGTTACTTCATCAATTTCTAGTGTGCTCTTTTTTTTTTTACTTTGTTTTAACAGTGCAATGACTTGTGGAAGTTGTGGATGCTCCATCACTGGAAGTTTTCAAAAAAAAAAAGCGAGAGAGAGAGAGAGAGAAATGGGAAGCCATTTGTCCTAAAAGTTTTTCTGGTTGAGCAGCGTGTTGGACTAGAAGACCTCCCAGGTCCCTTCCAACCCTGTGATTCTATCCTCTAATATTTACAAGAGCGAAATGTAATGAGTCCTTGGATCTCTTCTAATCTCATCATCTCCTCCTTCATGAAAGTGAAGATCTGTGGATTTGCCCAGAAGATGTCCCATCACCAAATGAACTTAAGAGAGGACGCTCAAATAGGAGTCATTCCTTACACACAGCAAGGAACCACTGAATGGAAGGAAATTGGATAGTCCTTTAGTTACTACTAAGGGGTGACTCAGTGGCTAAGACGCTGAGCTTGTCGATCGAAAGATTGGCAGTTCAGCGGTTCGAATCCCTAGTGCCGCGTAACGGGGTGAGCTCCCGTGACTTGTCCCAGCTTCTGCCAACGTAGCGGTTTGAAAGCACGTCAAAAATGCAAGTAGAAAAATAGGGACCACCTTTGGTGGGAAGGTAACAGCGTTCCGTGCGCCTTTGGCGTTGAGTCATGCCAGCCACATGGCCACGGAGACGTCTTCAGACAGTGCTGGCTCTTCAGCTTTGAAACAGAGATGAGCACCGCCCCCTAAAGTTGGGAACAACTAGCACATATGTGCGAGGGGAACCTTTTTACCTTTTACCTTAGCTACTACTTACCTTTCCCAGTGGTGGTTTCCCACCATAGTCTCCTCACTCACCTCTCCCTTTGCATCCAAGCTCAACATTTTATTGAGCTCTATACACAATCCTCCTCCCCATCCATTTAGGAACAAGATGGCACAACCAGATCAATAGACAACGTGGTACATATTCTTTTTCTTTTTAATGTAAAGTCAGAGACAACCTCCCGTCTTGACTTCCAAACAAACCAAGGGCAAAAAAAGGCCTCTTTTTAGGTTTCTCCCAACCTCCAACATCAAAGTACGCTTCTCCAGGTCCATTGAAAAGGAAAACAAATAAAACAAAAAAACCAAGAGAACAAAACGAATGCAATTTGGGGAAAAATTCTTCCCCCCCTCCTTTTCTTCTTAAAAGACAGCATTATTTGAAACTTTTCTTTTCTTTTACTTTACTTTTCTTTCTTTCCTTCTTCTTCTTTTTTTTTTGCAGTCCTTGCCATGTTTTTAATCTGGAGCTGTAAAGAGTTGTGCGAGCGGAGTGGGTGGGAGAAGAGATGGGGGAAAGCAAGTGTGTGTTAGCTTTTAACCATCGTTATTTCACTTCCCCCCCCCCCTTAAAGAATTTTGAATGTGGAAACATATGCTGCAGAATTTTTTTTCTTTTTTTTTTCTTTTTTATAAATGTCTTCACAATGTAAATAATTCAAAGGAAAATAAGAGAGATGGAGCGAGGGAGGAGGGGAGAGAGGGAAAGAGCGAGAAAAAGAGGAAAAAAAAGAAATCGGGAAAAAGAAAAATAGGAGGGAGGAGTTAAATATACACAGTTACCAATAAAACTTTATCCTCCAGTCTAATACACAGTTAACTCCATTTACAGCATGCAGTGATGTGTGTAAGAAGGACCCAGCTGAGAAACAGTGTGCTAGAATGCTAACAAAAAATATTGCATGTTTCATATGTGTATCTGTGTGTATGTATATTTGTATGTGTGTGTGTGTATGACAGTGTGTGCGTGTGTGTGTGTGTACACACTACACACATACATACAAGCACAGCATAAAAAGAATAAGCGTATCAATCAAACTCAACGTACGATGAGCATCAACCTTTGAATTTCCAAACATTATGAAAACATCGGACAACTTTCTTTCTTTGAACATCCAGAATAAGGAACGAGTTATTCAGTACTGCTGGTGGAGCCCGTTGTTTCCATCTCACAATTTCGCCTACAAAAAGTGTCCATTCTCATCCCAACTGATCACGCAAACCATCATTGACCCCGACGCTCCACAGTCCGTAAACCTAGTTTAAAAGCCCAGTATTCGACTTATTTTATTCGTTTGTTCGTTCGTTCCTTTTCTTTTTTCTTTCTTTTTGTTGGGGTTTTGTGTGTGTATGTGTGTGTACTTTTTTTTTTTATGAACTAACAGTTCTAGGCTCATATCAGAAAATATAATTAATAAAATTAATAATGACTCAGAATCCCGTAATATCCATGTAAGTACATCCACGTAGTACAGTGAATTAATGTCTTAAATCGTTTGCGTGACGGTGGTTTGTTTTCTTGCAGCTGTGTGTGTGAGAGAGATCTTCTCGTAAAAGTAGTTGCGGTGGGTTGTTTCTTGGTTAGAATTGGCAATTGTACGGAGGAGGGCGGAGTCCATGAAGTGGAGAGAATGGGTGGAAAAAAGCCATGGGAAGTGAGTTGACCTGGGAATCCTCCAGATCAGTGAACCTGGGAAGAGCAACAAATCATATGAGTCTAAACGGGCCGAATGATCACTCATTAGCCAAATGCGCTGATCGGTTGCCAACAGCGGCATCCTTGTCCATGACAGGGGAAAAAAAAGAAAAAAAAAAGGAATAAAAACAGAAAGAAAACAGAACGCTCCGTTGTGTTGGAACTCCAGTAGATCATGGTGGATTCTTCTTGGGATTTTATTTTATTTTATTTTATTTTTTGTTCCAGACTTGTTTTCTTTCTCTCCAAGATTTTGTGATAATATAATTCTTGACTATTAGGATTATTTTCTGACTTTGTAAAAGTATTCTTCCTTTTTTTTTTCCCCCCCCCCCACCCTCCCTTCCTCTTAGAATCGCCGTCTTCAAAAGGGTCAAAACTTCAACAGGAGGTGTAAAAGAAGCAACGGAAGCAGCCAAACACAGCCAGCTCTTCTTGAGCCACCACTGTTCCCATCATGCACTGCTCCAGGACCTGAAAGAAGACAAGATTGAATAGTGTCAGTTCGTGGAACCGTAAAGCAGCCAGGGATGTGGCGGTAATAGGACATACGCAGTTACCAAATTAACAAAAACTACTCTGACCATGACTGAATTCAGTCTTTTGTATAACTTTTGACCGGCAAATTGTCAAATGTACTTTCTGACCTAATGCAAAATTAAAATTGGCTTGCTAGTTTCACGTTTCCATCTAAATTTCCATTGCGCACATAATACAGTGCGGTTAAGAAATATATAGTCTTATCAAACAATTATTTTAAGACCAATCTGAATGCCTTGTTCTTTAAATATCTGCTTTGAAAGGCAGCATCAGATAGCAATAGCAGTTAGGAAGGAAGGAAGGAAGGAAGGAAGGAAGGAAGGAAGGGAGGGAGGGAGGGAGGGAGGGAGGAAGGAAAAAAAAAATTAGTTTGTCACAAAAGCGACTGCCTGCGAAGGCTCCTGGGTTGGGGCTGAAAGGTGAAAGCAGAAGCAGTATGCTCCATCCCATAATTGGGTAGACCAGGTTGCCCTGATAGACCGGTCCCACTGGAAAAAAAACCACTTCACCGTCTTTTGCTGTCCTCAAACAGGAGTTGGTACATCTTACCAATGTGCAACAAAGTCTTTGTAGATCCTGAATTTATGAACTAATCAGATGGGGTTTTTTTGGACAGGCATGTAATTCCCTTGAGCATAAGCACTGTTGAGATAGAGAAAGCAATTTCTATCCATTCATCCATCCCAAAATCTTTATAAAACTAAAAAGAATGCCACAGGAACCAACATAGGACTCTGAGCAGTGGTGAAATTCATTTTTTTTTTCACTACCGGTTGTGTGGGCATGGCTTGGTAGGCATGGTGTGGCTTGGTGGGCATGGCAGGGGAAGGATACTGCCAAATCCCCATTCCCTCCCCACTCCTGGGAGAAGGATATTGCAAAATCTCCATTCCCTCCCCACCCTGGGGCCAGTCAGAGGTGGTATTTGCCAGTCTCTGAACTACTCAAAATTTCCACTACCGGTTTTCTAGAACCTGCTGGATTTCACCCCTGACTCAGAGACATACGTGTGTGAGATTGTTCACCCTATAAACATAATAAGAAAATAAAAGAATAAAATAAAATAGAAAATGTTGAGATAATATAAAAAGCCAGTGAGCTTCAAGTGTTCCTCTACCAGGCCAAGAATAGATACTCTTTGCTGTTGCCTCCATCCCAATCAGTTGGGACTTTAGGAAAGGGTTTTTTTTAAAAAAAAAAAATGAAACAAAGACGCAGACACAAAATTAAAAGAAATTGGCTAATACTCTCATTTGGAATGGATTCTTTTCGAAAATGCATTGTTTCCATATGCCACTACGAGGAAGGAGCTCTTTTAGATGTCAAATCGATTTTAGACTTCTCTTTCTGCGTAGAAGAGATAATAGCAGAGCTAAAAATGGACACATTCACTGGAGTACTATATTTGGAAGCAGCTCTTAGTTAGAACGTCTGGACACGAGAAGAATGTCGCCTGATCAAGCTAATGTGCTCAGAATTCCTAAACAATGCTCGCCAGAAGGCACATTTAGAATTTTGATTGATTGATGGACGGATGGATGGATGATGTGCCATCAAATCATTTTCAACTCCTAGCGCCCACACAGATTTTCTCCATGGCAGTCCACCTATCAAGCTTCCCAAGGGTCCAGAATTAAAATATTGGGACCCTTGATATAATGGTTACCATAATGTGTCTAGGCTAAGAATGTGCGCATTGGTTTGTCAGTATCCATAGACCCTAATTTGGAAAACTTAGTGTATCCAGTGGAACACCTGTTTCTCAGAGTAGACACCATGTAAATTTGGAAGCCAACATACATCACAGTAAGCCCATACAACACATGATACCAAAGCAGGAGAAGATGACTTTTTCTGGAATCGCCAATGAATTCATGAACTTTTGCAATAAGGGACTGTGGTTGGGTTTAAACTTCTGAAGAATAAATGACAGATTGCAGCTATCAGATTCTCCTTGCAACATATATATTTCCCCCCCTAGACGCAAATCAATCCCACAAACCCAGTCTGTTTACACGCACACATAACCCAGAGACACAAACACCCACAACTGATAATGTCGACTGATTTAACAGAGATTGCAGCTTCAACAGCAATGCTGAAAGCTTAGAATTATCTTGACAGCTAAGCTGAATCCTTTGAAATGTGGCAACAAGCGCTGGAGGTACCTTTAGCCCAACAGCTTCTGTGAGGAAGACAATAAGGAACTAGTTCCAAACTTGCCATCGGTGGAAGCCGAGAGAACGAAGACATCTAAGCGACCTTTCCTGGCCTTTTGTGATGGCTCCCATCCAATATTAATTCCTTTGTGCTCATTAAGTGGGCTGTAATGAAGCCCTACAGTCATCCCAGAGGAGAAACTCTATTATGCCTTGATTATCTACCTGGAGAACGGGAGAACAAGCAAACAAATGAAGTGAGAAGACCCGTGCTGGAAATCCCTGCTGAGACGTCCACCAAGATGCCAAGTTTAAGACACACAGAGGACTATTACTGGTGGCTGTGTCACATGGTAACTTTCCTTTTCTTTGGAGGCCTGAGCTAAAAATAGCGATAGTGATAGGACTTAGACTTATACACCGCTTCACGGTGTTTTACAGCCCTCTCTAAGCAGTTTACAGAGTCAGCCTATTGCCCCCAACAATCTGGGTCCTCATTTTACCAAACTCGGAAGGATGGAAGGCTGAGTCAACCTTGACCAGGTCAGGATCGAACTCCTGGCAGTTGGCAGAATTAATCTGCAATACTGCATTCTAACCACTGAGCCATCACAGCTCGCTCCTTCCTTCCTTCCTTCCTTCCTTCCTTCCTTCCTTCCTTCCTTCC
>WNWU01000047.1:7428667-7449326 GCA_012654045.1 Ptyas mucosa | reverse complement strand
AATAATAATAATAATAATAATAATAATAATAATAATAATAATAATAATAAATCATTTCCCCCAAAATAAGACATCCTCTGATAATAAGCCAATCGGGCTTTTGAGCGCATGGCAATAAGGCCAAGTGCTTTTCAGGGTTCAAAAAAAATATAAGACAGGATCTTATTTCCGAGGAAACATGGTAATAATAGGAGTCTTCCAGATAACTCCACTTAAACCTTATCACAGATGGGCTTTGGTGATTACTTACTGTCCTAATTATCCTTCTGTGATGATAAGAGCTTAGTGCAATTCTACATTTGCTAATAAGGTGATTTGATGAGTATTGCGAGACTTGCAGACAGCAATCAGACAAACATTTGTTGTTGTTGTTGTTGTCCAAAAAGCAGGAGATAAGGAGACCTTATTTGGCAAGGAAGGACCCAAAATAAGTCTCTGTGGATTTTACTTCACTAATCCAGGGGTCTGCAACCTTGAACACTCGAAGAGCCATTTGGACCCGTTTCCCACAGAAAAGAAAACACCGGGAGCCACAAAAACCCTTCCCGTGCCTGACTATTTCTTGAGCGGCCACAAAACTAGCATATGTAGTTGAATTAAACGTTCTGTTTTCTTCTGAAACTTTTCTTTTCTTGGATTTATCCATGGTTAGCCTACCAGGGGTCGAAAAGCTCAATAAATCGCATGCTGGCGAGTGTCACACATTGGCGGTTGTGACGCATATTTTGAGTGACAGGGAGCTGCAGCAGAGGAGTAAAAGAACCACATGCGGCTCTAGAGCCACAGGTTGCTGACCCCTGCACCAGTCATGGCTGACTATAGGGGGAGGTGCTCATCTCTATTTCAAGATCATTGAGTCAGCTCTGTCTGAAGATATTTTTTGAGGGGGTCAGGTGGGCAGAATGACGTCATGGAGTGCTGTTACCCTTTCCACCAAAGTGGTACCTATTTATGTACTCTCATTGCGATGCTTTGGAACTTCTAGGTTGGCAAGGAGCTGAGGCGAGGATGGGAGCTCATCCCATTGTGTGGCGCTCGGGTCTCAAACCTGGGCTGTCAGCTTTCCAGCTGACAAACCCAGTGGGTTTGAGCCACTGAGCCACGGCACCCCTCTCTTTTGCTGAGCAGCAGAAAGAAAAGCCATTCTAGGATTTCTTCTCACCAACTGCTACGAGAAGGAATCCCGAAGAATAATCTAAAACAAATATGCCTGTATAAAGCTGAACAAACAAGAGAAATTGTATATATGAGTGCAGATCTATCATGAAAGCCTCCCAAAATAACTCCACTTAATCCTTGTCACGGATGGGCTTTGCCATTGATGATTACTTACTGTCCTAATTATCCTTCTGTGATGATAAGAGCTGAGTGCAATTCTATGTTTGCTAATAAGGTGATTTGATGATTATTGTCAGGCTTGCAGACAGCAATCAGACAAACATTTGTCGTTGTTGTTGTCCTGAATGGCAACACCTTCGTTTAAACGGTTCAGGGCTGGAAATATGAAAAGGTCTCCAAAAGGAACAGAAAAGTCTGCATTTTAACCAGAAAGGTGATAATGGTGGTGGAACCTCAGGACAGGTTGTGAAATGAGTCCAAAAAGCAGGCGATAAGGAGACCTAATTTGGCAAGGAAGGACCCAGACGGACGAGAATCTGGAGCTGATATTGTCACGAATACCAAACTAAGTTTTGCAACTGTTTGAGTGAATTAAGTGACTGTTGTACAATTGGAAGTCACCATCTCCCCTGGATCAGGTGAGACATCAATTATTCCTGGTAGGACTTCTTGTAGGATGCTTCATGTCTTGCACAAGCCTGTGTTGACATAGATTCTGGGTTTGTTTCCCTATTCCAGGGGTCAGCAACCTTAAAAACTCAAAGAGCCACAAAGGTCTTAAGCGGAAGGCCCCCCCCCTTCAATTCTGGAGCCAACCAGAAGTCCGATTCCCCCCCCCAACATAGAGTCTCCTCCTAGTGCGGCGTCCTTTTTCCTGTACCTGTCCTAACTGAAAGCCCTATCAATTGTGACTGGAAAACCTGCCCCTTGCCATAGAGTCTCTTCCCGGTGCGGCGTACTTTTCCTCCCCATAACCGGAAGCTCCTCTCAAAATTGTGGCGGCGACAGGGAGCTGCAGCAGAGGGACGAAAGAGCCACATTCAGCTCCAGAGTCGCAGGTTGCTGACTCCTGCCCTATTCAGACAACTGCCACATTCCTGTAGTTTTTGGTTTTGGTTTGGACTTGGTTCTTGGGATTATCTTCTAGAATTCTTGCAATAACATGAATAGAATTCCAAAACACCTTACAGCAGCCTGCAGCTAACTTGCCTTAATAAGATGCTATTTATTTGTTCCAGAGAAGCATTTTTTTAAAGAAATGATTTTGGTGGAGAATGCCAATGGACCTTTTTTCCTAAAAAGAGCTTTGCCATATTACTACTATCAAGCTCCATGTGTAATGGGCATGCACCATTAACCTTGGAAAAGGAATGCTGATATCTATTGCATTACACTTAAAATATATCCATGTTTCGCACCCAATCGCTGGAGGTGACAAAAAGAAAATCACTTTATACACTGTGCTAACATTCATTGGGTTTCATCCACACTGGCAGTTAAACAAGTTTATTTCCTGCCAGGAATAAACATGAAGGAGAATTGAGAGAGTTGGAATTTGCAAGGCAAAAAATTACAAAGCTGAACTCGGCGAGCAAATTTGAACAACAGCTGTGAAACCTTGGACCTCTCGCTTCCATTAAGAACAGTTATCTCTGCTATCCTCCATCAAGTCGCACCGATTCACTTAAAAACTATGCGAAACGTCTCTCGGTTTTGTACATATTTTTTTCCTCCATCGCTTCTGTTTTTTTTTTTTAAAAAAAAATCAACCGAGAGAATTTTACGTTGAAACCAATTGTAAAAAGGTAAAAGTAAAGGTTCCCCTTGCACGTATGTGCTAGTCGTTCCTGACTCTGGGGGCAGTGCTCATCTCTGTTTCAAAGCCGAGGAGCCAGCGCTGTCCGAAGAAATCTCCGTGGTCATGTGTCCGGCATAACACAATGCCAAAGGCGCACAGAACGCTGTTACCTTCCCACCAAAGGTGGTCCCTATTTTTTCTACTTGCATTTTTTACGTGCTTTCGAACTGCTAGGTTGGCAGAAGCTGGGGCAAGTAACGGGAGCTCACCCTGTTCCGCGGCACCAGGGATTCGAACCGCTGATCTGCCGATCTTTTGATCGACAAGCTCAGCATCCTATCCACTGAGCCACCGCATCCCTCTGAAACCAATTGTAGGAAACGGCAAAAAAACCCAATCCTGCTCACCACTTTCAGATGGAGAAGGTGGGTCACACCAGTGCACATTTTGCAAGGGATCTTTGTGTCCTTCTTTTTATTGTATGATTAGTGTATTTGAAAAGCTTTTTAAAACACTTATCTTCCAGGGGAACTCTGATTATTGAATGCGATGAATGAATGGTGGAAGGAAAGAAATTCCAAGTTAAAATGAGAATCAGTTGTAGGCATTTAAACCGATCAGTTTCTGGTGATTTGGCTCTGGGGAAATATACTTACTCTAGGGCACTTTCTGGGGATCAGAAGAATTCTCCAGGGTCCCTCCTGTTCTATATGTGATCTTACTCGCATTGTGGTTAAGCTTGCAGATTTATGGAACCGATCACAGAAACCGCGCCTACGCAGTTTGCATCCTTAGCTCTATTATGATTTAGATGTATTTAGAAATTGCTTTTCTATCCACCAGGGAACACAAGCGGATGCATAATTTATTAAGAAAAATGCAATAATACAACGGTAATCCAATAAAGGCAAATATCGAGCCATTGTTTAAAAACACGACAAAATAATGTTGAAGTTCATTGCGACTATCAACATTTAGAGCTTTCTAATGGTTGACGGGACAGAGCTCCCTGTGGATTAAGTCAGTACGCAAACTTACTTATTTTAAGGTTTGGAGATCTTAAAAGCTTCATTTATAAAAGGAGTCAAATGCATTGATAAATATAGGATCGCCGACATCCGATGGGGGATATGGAAGAAGAAGAAGAAGAAGAAGAAGAAGAAGAAGAAGAAGAAGAAGAAGAAGAAGAAGAAGAAGAAGAAGAAGAAGAAGAAGAAGGGGGGGAAGGGGAAGGGGAAGGGGAAGGGGAAGGGGAAGGGGAAGGGGAAGGAGAAGGAGAAGGAGAAGGAGAAGGAGAAGGAGAAGGAGAAGGAGAAGGAGAAGGAGAAGGAGAAGGAGGAGAAGGAGATCATCCTTTACGTTTGACCTAGAATCAACTTCTCAGCAACACATGGACTCTGTTGATAAAACGAATGTGAGCAAACAGATAGCCCATGCACAATTTTCATTTTTCTTTTGGAAGGATCTGTCTGATGATGGATATGGCAGAAGAAGAAGGAGGAGGAGGAGGAGGAGGAGGAGGAGGAGGAGGAAGAAGAAGAGGAGGAGCTGCTTCTGGTTGGGATTTCATCAACATATGTTCAAATTCAATACTCAACAACATGCTTTTCACAAATATTTCAGCACATACGGAAACAGCTAGAAATTGGGGATAAAAAAACGCTGACCCTCTGCCTATGTTCTCCATATTTCATACAGGACCGTATTAAAATCTGAACAGGAAGACACATTTTAAAGTAGAGTTGATTGGCTGTTGAAAATATATTCAAATATAGTGAGAAGGGACTTTTGACACTGTAAACAGAATCCCTCCTATTATCCTTTTAAAGCAGCTAAAAGTGGGCGGGAGGCATTCTGTCTTTTGGGAAGGATACTTTTCTTGGGTGGCTACCTAATTGTCTGGAGTGATGGGAATTAACTGGACAATGACAGGTAGTCCTCGACTTACAACAGTTCCTTTAGTGACCGTTCAAAATGTGAAAAATGTGACTTATGACCGTTTTTCACAGTTACAACTTTTGCAGCATCCCCAGGAGGACGTGATCGAAATTCAGATGCTGGACAATGAGTTCATCTTTATGACTGTTGTTGTGATCAACAGGGTCACGGGATCCCTTTCGTCAACCTTCTGACCAGCAAAATCAATGGGGAAATCCCCACTGATCCCCATCAATGGGGAAAATCCACTGAACAACCGATGTTACTAAGTTAACTCATGTGGCAAGCAATGTCTCCCTTAGCAACAGAAATTTTGGGATCAATATTGTAAGTCAAGGACTACCTGCAGTAGCTTGGACATGTTAGGTAAGTGCTACCTTCGCATCAATGGTGAAATCCAATTTTTTTTTTACTACCGGTTCTGTCGGCGTGGCTTGGTGGGCGTGGCCTGGTGGACGGGGCAGGGGAAGGATACTGCAAAATCTCCATTCCCACCCCACCCTGGGGCCAGCCAGAGGTGGTATTTGCCAATTGTCCGAACTTCTCAAAATTTCTGCTACCGGTTCTCTGAACTATTTAAAATTTCAGCTACCGGTTCTCCAGAACCTGTCAGAACCTGCTGGATTTCACCCCTGCTTTGCATTAAACTAGAAGGGAAGTGTGTAAGAATAAGGACAAAGAAACCAATGCAATGGTAATTCAAGACCTACGGCCAAATCTAAAAGTGTAATTAACTTTGGTCCCTCCACATTGCATGAACTGATTCCAAGATATGCCTACTTTGGATGGTCCATCAAAATGTTTTCATCCCATCTCTTCCCTTCCTCAAGTCTTTTCTGTCCAACCTCTTCCCTTGAAGCCTTTAAACACTCATTCCTCATTCCAAAGCATAACATCTGGTATCGAGGCCAGTGATACTTACATGGCAGAATGTAGGGAGCATGAGGAGACACATAAGGAAGCCATGCAGAAGGGGAAATAAAAAAAAAGAAACAGAAAGAAAGAAAAACGAGTTAATAAATCAGCTCTTTTTCTTTTCTTTTCTTTCAGAATGAGGCAGCTGCGTATCAGCATTTGATTCTGCCAGGGAACTAAAGGGATGCAGATTGAACAGACAAACCACATTCGTTTTCTGAAAACCAAGGATGGGATCTAATGGTGGTCTGAAGAATTAGCGTTGTACCTTTTCAAAGAAGAATGAGAAATTGGATGAAGAGCTGGCTGAGATTACTCATGTTACCTGCATTCCTTATTTTATTTATTTATTTATTTATTTATTTATTATTTTGACTCCTTGGTGCTCTCTGAGTTTAGCTGTTTTCTTGGAGATGTTTCATTACCCAACTAGGTAACATCTTCAGTTCTTAGAATGTAGAAGACTCTGGTGCACTGATGATGTTTCATAGTTGGATAGCAAAATGTCTACCAAGTTCAGAGGGCATCAGGGACCGCAGAGTTCACGCCATGAGCTGCAAATGTTCTCTTCTATGGGTAACTTTTTCTTTAAAGTCAACCAGTTGTCTAGATTTGAGGCTCTGGTGGTTTTTCTGCCAGAGATTGTGCCTGTCTCTGTCTGTCAACTCTGTCTACCAGATGGTACAACTTGGGACCCAGCCAGTCCCACAATTAATTCTACCGAAGCCCATCCTCTATTCATCAGGCCACCAATTGTATTGCCTATTCCCCCCCCCCCCCATTTTCAATATTTATTTCAAAGGCATTGTTTCATTTTGGTTACCAAGACACAGATGAGGGAACAATTGATCCCTTCGCCAGCCCAGTTGGCATAGGAATACCTCAACAAATATTTACAGCATTCTTCAAATGGTGACGAGCTTCACATACATTTATTACAAGTAGAATAATGCGAAGTTTGCACATGCTGGCCTCTACATGCTCCTTTAAGGGAAACCAGAAAATCAAATCCAGCTAACAGGTCCAAGATCTTTCTGCAACACACATATATATCAATTTCCACCTTGACCAGGGAAGTCTTCTAAGAACAGGAAGAATAAGAAGTTGTAATTGTTAAATTCTTCCAACGAGCATAATTCTTAGACATGTCTACTCTGCCAATCTCAGCTGGTTTTATTAGAGGTTTTGACTAGTGGTTCTTTCAAAGGAACCTTGAAATGTGTCTATGAAGATTCACAGTCATCCATATCATAGTTGTCTCAAAGGTGCTTTTTCAAAAGGCACATGGAATTTTTAATTTGAGAAAGAAGAAGACGACATTTTGCTCCTCATCCAAGAAGCTCCATCAGTTGTAAGATAAAGATAAAGGTTCCCCTTGCACATATGTGCTAGTTGTTCCCGACTGTAAGGGGCGGTGCTCATCTCCATTTCAAAGCCGAAGAGCCAGCGCTGTCCAAAGACATCTCCATGGTCATGTGGCTGGCATGACTAAAGGCCAAAGGCGCATGGAACGCTGTTACCTTCTCACCAAAGGGGGTCCCTATTTTTTTCTACTTGCATTTTTTATGTGCTTTCGAACTGCTAGGTTGGCAGAAGCTGGGACAAGTAACGGGAGCTCACCCCGTTACGCGGCGCTAGGGATTCGAACCGATGAACTGCCGACCTTTCGATCGACAAGCTCAGCATCTTAGCCACTGAGCCACTGTGTCCCTATCAGTTGCAAACAGAGGTACAACTGATGTAGCTTTTTGGATGGGAAGCAAAGCATCTTCTTCTTCCTCAAATAAAAAAAAAAACCAAACAATTCAGTTGCCTTTTGAAAAAAAGCACCTTTGAGATTACCTTAAAAAGTATATCGATGATGATTCTCAGTCATCCAGGTAGATCTGTCTGAAGGTTGAGTCATGCCAACTGAACTTCATTTCTTCTTGGGGTTTGAAATGCTTCGCTGTTTATTCAAGTGAGATCGTCAACAAAATGTTTCAAACCAAAAAAACCCAAAAAGAAGTCCAGTTGCCGTCACTCAACTTCCAAACTTGAAAAGTATCATTTGGTAAGGGACAAAGAATCACATCAGGTAACAAATCATTAGTGCCCTTTGATTCATTCACATGGAATGTTATTAAAAAGAGACTTCAGAATTGTATTTGTAGTTGGCATTGCTGGGTGAGGATTTTTCCCCCCCCTCTAATTGGCCAGGGTTCCATTCGTCATCATATCCATAGATGAAAAAAATGGTGTGTGTGTGAGAATGGGCATACCGTATTTTCCGGCGTATAAGACGACTGGGCATATAAGACGACCCCCTACTTTTCCTATTAAAATATAGGGTTTGGGCTATACTCGCCGTATAAGACTACCCCTCAATGTTGTCGGCACTCCCGTAGTGTCATCAGTCAGCGCCGGCAACTCAGATTCAGGAAGCTGTGCCAATCTCGTCAAGGCTGCATGCCGCTGAATGCTGGACCCAGCTGGTTGCTGCGTGGAGCTTCCCCCACCGTCCTAGGCATCCAGGTGGAAATTACTGACGCTCCAACTTCCCCAGACAGCTGGGGCTCACCATCACTTGGGGTCAGCTGCAGCGTTGGTAGGCTTATACCCGGCGTATAAGACGACCCCCGACTTTTGAGAGGATTTTCCTGTGTTAAAAAGTAGTCTTATACACCAGAAAATACGGTATTTCTCCAAAATAACCTGTAAAATATTTTTGAATCAGTAGTCTCTAACTCTGTGATGGCGAACCGATGGCATGCGTGCCCAAAGTGGCACACAGAGCCATGTCGCCTGGCACACACAGCCTTGCCTCTTTGCCTTCTGGGTTTCTGCCATGCGTGCACGAGTGACGATCAGCTGTCCACGCACGCGGCAGTGCTGAAAACTGGTGTGCATATGCACACCAGCCATCTGATTCTCAGGTGTGCATGCGCACCAGAACCCTGAAGTTCAGCTTTTCTGGAGTGTGATCCCTTCGTGCGCGCGGCAGTGCCGAAAACCAGCCTGTGCATGGGCGCCAGCCAGCTGATCGTTGGGCGCACGTGTGTGTTAGAACCTAGAAGTTCGGCTTTTCTGGAGGGTGACCCCCGATGAGCGCGCATACACGATGTTTCCAAGCGATCTTTTCGGCACTTGGTGCCAAAACAGTTCGCCATCACTGCCCTAACTAATAGTGAAGTGCTAGAAATAGATGTTCAGATTTTTTTCCCCCCAGTTTCTTTTAAAAAGAAAGCACATCCTCTAAGAAAAGGAATGTTTTGGGGGTTTTTTTTTAGAGTAGTGTTCTTCCTTGTTTACTTACACTCAAAATATAAGAGACATTCCAAGAATTATGTTCTGTGAGTCTGTCTTCAGTAGTCTCTTTAAATGATAGAGTGATAGGGCTAGAAGGGACTTGGGAGATCTTTGAGTCCAACCGCATGCCCAAGGCAGGCATCCTTATACCAACCTGGACAAAAATGGTTGTCCAGTGTTTTCTTGAAAACCTTTAATGATGGAACATTGAGAGGCAAGCCTTTCCATGGATTAATCGCCAGTAGTGGTCATGAATTCAATGACTTTATTTTAGCTTTAATCCATCTGGTAAAGGGAGTTGGTAAGCGGGGCAGTTCCCAAAATTATTTTTTATTTTGTAGGTGGGGAGAGAAGAAGGAAAGGGTCAGAATCATGATGACTTTTGATCCTTGAAAAGGATTTGTTATGTCCGTGCAGGTGTGAGCAGAGACTTTTCTTCTGCCACGCAGGTGCAGGACATATTTTAATGTTATTGGTAAAAGCCTGATAGTTTTCCTTTAAAAGGGGCTACCAGCCGCAAGTTGCATGTTGGTTTTACTGCAATAAACATTGCTGCTAGAAGTTTGGCTTCTCATCTGTATTCCGACTCCCGCACACATTCCATTGGCGATGAAGGTGGGATTCGAACCCACGCGTGCAAAGCACAATGGATTTCGTCTAAAAGGAGATCTCAAACTGGATAGTGGAACTCTCAACCGCTGACCAGACATGACACGATGGAAGACAAGGAGACCAATCCCCAAAAACCGTACCCTCTCTGGAACCCCCCTCCCCCCAGCAGGAAGTGGTACAGTCCTCCATGCAAATCGAACAGGGGAACAGGCAATGTGTATCAAAGGTGGGGGAGGGGAGTTGCAATAAAGGGAGGCAGAGCAGATGTGACATAGAGCAAGACAATACTGACCTTGGAACAAGGTTGAGCTTGTGGGCTCACTTATTTCTAAACCAGGTAAGGAAACAACGGAAGAGAAAAAAAAATGAAGATAAAAAGGAAAATAAATATATCGCTTCATCATTAGCACTCCACGAAACAGATTGTCGGAAAGAAGAGATGGAATGAAGGAGGCGGAGGATGTGTAGATGGGCTAAGGAGAGAAGACGGACTCTAAAATGGATGGGAAAGTAAAAAATAATAAAAAAATAAATAAGAAATATCCAGTGCTGTTGGAAAATGAAGCATAGAAAGTAGGAAGAGAAAATGTGACTCCGTGAAATGTAATTCATAATGTCCAGCCTTGCAAAAAAGTTGCTCTAACTCTAACGCTTAGGACCACACATACAATGTTCATGGATTTCTTGATGTTATCTATTGAGGTTGTTGGGTATTTTGAAGAAGATCGGATGAACTTCTCAGCCCTGTGAGAAGAAGCTAACTTTAGAAGAAAATGATCAATTGGAAACATCTCTTGGACTCTCTTTGCCCCTTCTCCCTCCAAGAAACGAAAAGCTTAAGAGAAGATTTATTATTTAAAATTTCTGGTGGCCCTTGTTATCTTCATTAATCGCTTCCTGAGCTTTTCTTCCCACTGTTCCTTATTTCCGCCGATATGAGAAATGGCACTAGAAACCAAAGAGTTTCAAACAAGAGGCAGCCTGCCATTTCCCATCCTCTTTGCAACAATAACTGGGTTGCTAGGAAAGTAGAATAGAAAGCCAGATAATTAAAATCCAAAATAAGAATCAGAATCCACCAACATTGTCATCATCATCATCATCATCATAACCACCATTATCCCACACCTGAGGTTTAGCTGAAGATGAGAAGGAGAAAAAGAAATAACAGTCACAACATAATTAAGAAACATGATTAAATGAAGAACCTAGCTGGGCTTCTGAAGAAATCTCCACATGTTAACTGAAGAATCTCCGTACATTGAAGGCATCAAGATAAAATTGAAGCTCTACTTAATACTCTGACTACTGCCAGTTTTGACTCCCTACCACCCAAACATCCCACAGAGTTTTCTGATGTAATGTCTAATTCCAAACTCTAGCAGCAGAACTGTTACTTGGCTCTGTGTTGTGGCCTGTACGTGGCCTGTGAAGCTAGTAACTGCTTCAAACAGCAAGGAGGCTGGTGTGGTGTTGTGCCAGCAGCCTGTGCAGCTGGCACTCAAGTCAGACAATGAGGAGGCTGGAGAAGATGTGATGCCAGAGGCAGGGATTCAGCCAGGGCCTTCAGAAGCTCCCGAAGCTCCCATAAGTGAAGAGGAAGAAGAGGAGGAGCCTCTTCCTGATGCACGGGTGTGCAGAGCTGCCAAAAGGCAGGAGTGGCTCCTTAGGAGGAGGTCTCCTCAAGAGTAAGGCTTGGGACTAATTGGCCACTCCCTTAGCCTATTTAAGGAGGAATGATGTCTGAAGCAATTTGCAGGGAACAACTTCGTTCACATACCTTCGTGTCTTGTCTTGCTTATCTTATCAGCTTCCTGCAAATTGCTTCTGGGCATTCTGCCAACCACAGTAAGCTTTCAGTTATTATTCTTTGAATTCTTGGTGGCTGTTAATGCAGTTAATTAACAGCCGTTGTTGTAAAAGACTGATTTATTTAACTGATTTAGTAAACCAAGGTTTGAACTGAGTTTGTGTGTGCTGCGTTCTTTGGGGTCCGTAGGTGGGGCAGAACACTCTGCAAGTTGGGCTTTGCTGGATCTTTTTTGTTGTGAGTCCCTTGCTAAAGACAAGAGGATCACCTTGCTAGGTTCTACGATGTGTGACAAAACAACAAGAACTATTCCTACACTTTTTGCATTTCTGGAAATGGCCTTGATTGCTTTGCGTTTTGATTGCCTCTTCAACTACATGGTCTCAATAATCCATGTTTCCATAGAAGATGGGCTCCAATGACTTCAGTGAAATCACCCATTAACTTCATGACTTCTGCTTGGCTTGTCAGCAGGTGCGAGCAACTCTTGTCCCTCCAGATGTTTTTGAGCTATAACTCCCAGAGAACCTGGTACTGCTGGGAGCTGAGGTTATTTTTTGGGGGGGGGGGGAGAGGAAAGCTACTGTCCATCTCTAGCTCACATGGTCCCCCCCTTTTTTTTCCCACAAATCAGTTCTGCTCAGCTCCTCTTATAATTCCAACATGATAAATGGTATTACTTCTCAAGCAATGCATTATTCATTGCTTAGGACCACAATTGCTCTGTCAATAAAAATGAATAAGGGACACAAGACTCTATTCTATTTCAGCAAATCTTCATGTCACATGTAGCTAACAGGTGTTGTGCAAAGCTGGTAAAGAGAGGGAGAAAGAATAATTGCTACACCAAGATTAAACCAAGACAATATAGAGGGCACTGGGCTGTGGTTTCAATTGTCAGATTATGACTGTGAACAGGGGACCAGATTTTGTCCGCTGTGCTAAACCAGGATAAAACTCTCTTCATTTCACAAATGGATCATAGTTCCTTTATTATTAGATAAAGTTAGGAGGTAATTTAAACAATTGCAAGAAAGCAAGCCACACTACTTTCTACAGTATTCTACAGAGCCTTGGATAGTACAGTGGTCTAAAGCCCTGTTATTAACATCAGCTGCCTGCAATTATTGCAGGTTCGAATCTCACCAAGGCTCAAGGTTGACTCAGCCTTCCATCCTTTCTAAGGTAGGTAAATTGAGGACCCAGTTTGTGGGGGCAATAAGCTGACTTTGTATAAAATATACAAAAGTATGAAGGCTATTGCTTAGCGCATTGTAAGCCGCCCTGAGTCTCCGGAGAAGGGCGGCATATAAATCAAATTAAAAAAAAAAAGTATTGATATAATCGGGAAAGGAATCGGTAAGATTCACTGTCTGTTGGTAAGAGGATCCGTGTCAAAGCAGATAAAAGCAGAAGAAGATAGAGATAGATTGCAGAAACGTGCAATAAAACAAGTACATTTTCCAGAGTGCCCAACTTCAGAAAAACCACAAAGCTGAAGTATCATAAAGCATTCTCTCTTGAAAAGTTTCGTCCTTCAGTTAAGGGTTTACCCATCGAACTAAGAGGGCTGCCTTAGGACCTTGGATGATTGATCTACTATGGTTCTAAATCGTGGCTTAAGTCTTCATATTTTATATCAGTGCTGCTTATTGTGGCTTAGTTAATAACTCATATGAATTCTTCTCTTGCATTTGAAAGCATGTTTTCAGTAGAATATGTTCCGTACAAGTCATGGGCTGATCCACAATTGCTCAAAGCCATTAGGATAGCTGGTCATCCTCTTTAGACAAGGATGCACAGCTCCTCTGTAGAGCATTCAGTTAACATATATCTCTCCAATTGATACAATTATTGCTCCATGCTTCAGAATGTCTTTTATGCCCCTGATATTTTACAGAATCAGAGCAAAACACGTCACTTTTATATAATATTTTTTTTTAAAAAATGGGCCATCATAGTTACATAATGAGGACTATTTTAGTTTGGAACGTGCTCCAGAAACAGATACTATAGATTTATTAAGTAAAAGAAATGAAGGGATAATCTGTAAACAGAGTCCAAGTCTGTCTATCCTGGCCCAAATGCTGGTGCAAAGTTTTGCCCACAGCTCTCATTGCCTGCTGCTGTTAGTGTGGTTATTTGTGGGGTGGATGGGAAGATCACTGTGTCAGCTCGCAAAGCATCCCTGGCCTGGTCTCGAGTTGCCATAGGCAAGTGGTATGGGAAAACGAACTTGCGAGGCAGCAAGTCAGTCAAAAACAAAAGCACATTCCAGCTGTATCTCTGTCAAGGCTGTCTCTCGGGGTTACCCACAATGGCTGGAGGGGAGTGATTTCTACAACCCACAAAATTGCTTCGTTGGAGAATATAACTGATGACACAACTTGGGAGGAGGGGGGAAACAGGGTCAAATTACGTGGGGTCAGAGTTGGCTTCACTTGGAACATGCCAACATGAAGCTCCTAATAAATAACTGGATTTCTTTTGAAGCTTGGCTCATTAGGGCATCGGTCAGAACCCTAACACTCTGGACACCACTCATTCCTTACTGGACGAATCCCAAATGCAACGGATCTGTGCTTGCTGTAACTTCTCTCTGCAAGGTCTTCTCCGTCTGCATTTGAGTGGTGACCTCCTTTTTCCCAAAGCAGTGGGAAAGCTGATGAAAAGACCGTTTCAAACGTTATCTCTGCTCTAAGAAAGAAAGAAAAACCTAACACCCATTTTAAACTGGGGAACTCTAAATTGAAAGTGATAACGATTGATGAACTAAGAATGGGCACTTCCTAACTACTAGGAGTAACTTTAGATAACTAAACGCCACTCGTCCTGGAAGTATGTTTGGTCCCACAACTTTTGCAAGGCTGTATGGTACAACTCTGTGATGATGGGATGGGATAGAAGTCATCAGGAGTTAACTAATCAGCATTATGTATCATTTTAGCTCCTAATGTACAGATGGGTACACTGTCCCATTGTCTGCATGATTTCACGCCACTGCGGATATTTCCAATTGCTTCCTCTCCCTCTGCCCTCTTACATTCTTTAAGACCAACCAGCAATGTTTATTTAATATTGCATCTTATTCACCACCGACTGGAAGCAATTGCATTGATTTCCTTTGATCGTCAGTTTCCGTCTATTAGTAACTTCCCAAAGCCAACTTTATGACTTTCATTCAGTTGCCAAATTTCAACCGGCATGCCCTAGCGTTACATGTGCTTTGCGCTACAGTTGCGTTGTAGGTTTAACTTTCTTTTTTAAAAAATAAATAAATAAAAATTGAGATGGGCTGAGATAAAACTGTCTTGATCGAGGAATATGGAAGGAAGAATATACACCTGATGTTCTTAAAATCCTATCTAAGGCAGAGAAGAATGAGGAGAGGTTGAGGAGAGGGATGATAGACAATATTGTTCCTGTGCTTCTATGTTGATTTTCCATCCAATGTTAGCCCCGATAATATTTACAATGCTGGTGAAAACGTCTTTCCACCCATTATTTTTTAAAATAATGTGAGATTTAACATACTTAGTTCTCCCACTACCGTTACTCTGTAGTTAATGAAGGAAATAGTAGCATCCAAGAAAAGGCTGATCAATCATTTTTCTTTTCTAAAGGTAGCCTCTTTCTAACTATACTTCCAACGATGAAGGAAAGAAATGAGTAATGAAAACACTAAGCGGTCAAACATCCAAAGTGGCAAGGTTGAAGAAACTTCTCTGCCACAAAGTCAGTTTCTTTTTTGCTAACGTATTAAAATGATTCTGTTGTGAGAACTTTATACCATCCACTATTCCTATCTTTCAGTTTAGTCCCATTAATAACCACAGTTGGTCAAAACACAGATATTAGTCCTGAAGGGCATTCAAAGAAAATCTAATGTAGACATTATAGAAGGAATTTTGACAGGTATTTTGGATGAAAGAAGAAATGTCATAGAACCTTCTGCTTGTGGAATAAGTGATAAAATACAATACTTAGTCAATGATTGTTGGATAGTTCAATAAAGAATAGATTTCCATGTTCATACCAGCTGCTATAAAGCTACACAGACGGAGATGTAAGAAGTGGGTAAATCTTGTATCATGATGTTCAGAAGGTTTTAAACTATTTTTGACACACTATTAATAAGAGTGTTGATCATGTTAGATAAATGACTTCCTTGATCAGGAGACAGGGACGATTCCGCCTTACAGTGTCATGTCAGATGTTATGTCTGGAAGAGTTAGCGATAAAAGGAAACCAAAGAACACCATGGATGGACACTATCATAGCTGACGCCAGCCAGAGCACAGAACAACTCAAAGAAGTAGTGCAAGATTGGAAGATGCGGAGAGACCTATAGAGTCACTCAGAGTCGGACATGATTGAATGGATATCAACAGTGGTGAAATCCAATTTTTTTTACTACCGGTTCTGTGGGTGTGGCTTGGTGGGCGTGGTGTGGCATGGTGGGCGTGACTTGGTGGGTGTGGCAGGGAAACGATACTGCAAAATCTCCATTCTTACCCCACTCCAGGGGAAGGATACTGCAAAATCCCCATTCCCTCCTCACTCCTGGGGGAAGGATATTGCAAAATCTCCATTTCTACCCCACTCTTGGGCCAACCAGAGGTGGCATTTGCCAGTTCTCCGAACTACTCAAAATTTCCGCTACCGGTTCTCCAGAACCTGTCAGAACCTGCTGGATTTCACCCCTGGATATCGTCATCATCATCATTATCATCAATCATCATCACCATCACAGTTCTTCTGGTCTCATCTTGTGTCCTATCCCTTTCTTGTTCTTGTGGATCTTGCTTGCCATCCCGGGTTGTAGAAACCATGTTTTTGTCTTTACGGACAAAGCTTTTGGATAGTTTATGGTCCTTGTGGGTGAACCTCAAGCCTGATATAAAAAAGCCATCTTGGAATGGTCAATCGATAGATAGAAAACCTCAGAATTCTGGACAAGAACGCTGGTTTGAAATCGTGTGAAAGCCAGAAGAAATAAGGCCCTGGAGGATTTGCTCATCTCCGCTTCCAGTGGGTATGAAGAAGAGAGAACAGACATGCTCTTTCTCTTAACACGAAGAAGAAACATAACAAATAAGACAAGCAATTAGAGCTGTCTCTGGCTGTGAGCGGTGTCAGATGGATCCATCACTTTAATCAGAGTTCTGGCGTGTGGAGAAAATAGTTTCTAGATAAGGCTTCAGATTTCTCCCCACCTTCCTTCGCTATAGTCCTTTTTTTTATTATTATTATTTTTATGTCGAAGTAATAGAAAGCACAACTTGGAAGCACGCCTGGGATTGTGGAGCTGGTTAGGTTGTTTATTCTCAAACGCCTCACTTAACAGATGGCGCTTCGGGGTGACAATACCAGAAAAGGCTTGGCGATATATATATCTTTTATTTTTGAGAAGATATAAAGATTCACCATTCCTTGCTGTTAGTATCTCTCTAAGCCTGGGTGAAGGGAGTCTTGCAAGATCTCATTCTAGATAGAAAAATACCTGGTGGAAATGAGATGTCCAGAGACTAGAACTTTCAAAAATGGGAAGAATTCACGTTATAGAAATCATCTTTCAGGGGGAGGAAAGTTATCGGGGGTGAGGGGAACGCCCACATCCTCCTATGGTTTTGTGAGGTGTTTTAAATGAATTTGTTGAGATTATCATTAACAGCAGGGGTGGGCTGCTACGGGTTTGCCTGGATTCAGGAGAACCCGAAGCTAATGTTATGACCAGTTCAGAGAACCTCCAAATTCCACCCCTGGCTGGCTCTGCCCGCCCAACCCCTCCCCTCCCACTTCACCCTTCCCAGGAGTCTCCACGTGGCCTGTTTTAGATGCGAAGTAAGTGCAGGGAGGCTCAGAGAGGAGGAAAATGGACCTCCCGGAAGCTCCCAGAGGCTCGAGGAAAGCCTCCGGAGCCTGGGGAAGGTGAAAATGGCTCCCCTGCTGTGGCGCAGGAGGCTGACTAGGCCACGCCCACCGTGGCCACGCCCACTCAGCAAGTGGGCAGAGAACCCGTTGCTGAAATTTTTGAAGCCCACCCCTGATTAACAGCAACATTTGACCAATGATCTAAGGTTACAGGATCCCTTTTTAGCGTGTTGTTTGGTACCTTGCAGAGAAAGGCTACGGGAGGAAGTCTTTTGGTATAAGTTGAAAAGACCATTAAATCCAGAACAGATTAAAAAAAAACCAAACAAACACTCAAAGCCTTTAAATCAGGAGTGTCCAACTTTTAGCTACTTTAAGACATGTGGATTACTGGCTGGGGAATTCTGGGAGTTGAGGTCTACACAGTGGTGGGATTCAGCCGGTTCGCACCACTTCGGGAGAACCGGTTGTTAACTTTCTGAGCAGTTTGGCAAACTGGTTGTTGGAAGAAATCATTAGGGCAGAGAACCGGTTGTTAAATTACTTGAATCCCACCACTAGGTCTACAGGTCTTAAAGTCACCAAGGTTGTACCTCCACGTTTTAGATGATATATGAGAAGGAGCTTCCTTCTGGTTCATGGTAAGATTAGCAAGCAGCAGTTTCTGATATTGGCTTGATTGCAGATTGTTCATCAGTCCAGCTTATTTTTTTCCTCCAGTTATTTTATATGTTGACTCAAGGTTGACTCAGCCTTCCATCCTTTCTAAGGTGGGTAAAATGAGGACCCAGATTGTGGGGGCAATAAGCTGACTTTGTATAAATATACAAAAAGTATGAAGGCTATTGCTTAACGCATTGTAAGCCGCCCTGAGTCTCCGAAGAAGGGCGGCATATAAATCAAATAAAAATAAAAAAATAAAAAAAAATAAAAAAAATATGTGCAGTAGCCCATGGAATCAGATTTCTTTAGTCACGCCACAATGGAAAACAGTCTTCTTTTTAAATGAGTGGAAAGGAAGAACAATTCCAGTAAGCGAAATTCTTTTTACTAAAATAAGTCCTACAACTTTCATTTTGAAACTTTGGAGAACATCCTTGTGTGCGACTTCCAGAGGGGTGGGGAAGAAATCAAAGTGAACCGAGAGATTCTTTTTTAGGCAGGATGTTCAGAAACAATGAAGGAAAAAAAATGGTTCTTTTGTTGCATTTGCGTCCTGCCTTTTCTTAGAGAGCTCAAAGCAGCTCAGTCCAAGGTTTCTCCTAATTTTATCCCCATAATAAAATCCCTATAGGCTATTTTGGGATGAAAGGAAAGATTTGAAGTATGACATTGTTCATCTGCTACAAATACACTGGTGACATACCAATATAATACAATCATATAATGATTACTTCTTGGGAGTTATCTGCACAACCATCATAAAGATCTAAAATCAGTGAGAAAAGAGGATGGAGAATGTTGATGATATGAGAAAAGTAGGACTGTGAAGTCATTATTTATGATACATGTGATATTGGAAAAAATGGCTAAAGGAAGGACTGGCCTATCAACTGATTTTGTCCCATCAAGAGATTGCTTTGTTCTTAAACCCTCTATGCTGGTGGAGACATTCGGTATTTACTAGAAGCCCTACATTGAGAAAAGCCACTGAGATCTTACGTCAAAGCATAAACTGTAGAAATAATGAGGTAAGATGTAGTTATCCTAGCCAGGTTAAGTGGAAGATGACAAGAGGGAAGCTATTAAATATTGACCAATTGCATCTTAAAACACTGTAATTTATTAAACTGATTTGTGTCTTGATCTGTTCTGATTTTATATAGCTTTCCATATAAACAGGCCCTTCTTTCTTTTATCTATTCTTCCTTTTTCCTTATAATTTGACAATTGAGCCAATTACACAGAATGACGGTGAACTTTCCTTCGGTGGGTACATTCAACCAGAGACCCATCTGTCATGAATGTTTTAATTTGGATTTCTATCATAAAGAGGGAATTAGGCGCCATGATCTTAGGTGGCCTCTTCCAACATTATTCTACTGTTCTATGAGTCCCAGGGCCAGCTGAATCCATCAACTTATTTGCTACTTACCGTAGAGAATAATGCTAGCATTAGTGTTTCCTAGTTGGTTGTAGGCAACACAAGTATAATTTCCATAGTCTTGCTCGGAGACATTGAAGAAAGTAAGACGGGAGAAGAAGGCCTTATTTTCCACTTTCAACCCTTTCTGTCCTTCAAGGAGCCTGAAACACAGGAATTGCAATGTTACGCACCCACACAAGCATACAAAGAAAACCACAACGACACAGACACACATATTTCATTTATGAGCACAGTTGTCATCAGGCACAAATAACCAGGAGCATTTGTTGAGCTCGAGGAACAGAAGGGTTTATTATTGCTACCACTAATACAAGAATTTAGTTGACTGACGGTCAAAGCTAAACTGGTACTAGATAAGGGTGAATGGAATTGGCTGGACTTGGGTGCCTTGTGGCAATGCAGTGACTCTTAAACTTATGGCACATTTAACCCTGCCTTCCAGCTAAGCCTCTTCTTCTCCTACAATGGTATATAATTTCTCATTTGAGAAAAACCTCGAATAGCTTGCAACAAAAGTACAAGAGAGTAGTAATAGAATAATCAAATAATGAAATAATACTATTAATTATTACTAACCCAATAATGTATGTGATTAGTTGCTGGGGAAAGCCAAAAGAAGAACCTTGCCATTTCTAAGTTTCCTTTTCTCCTTCTGGCTTACTTCCTACTTTTTCCTCAGCATAGTTTCAGATCTCTTTCCGATTTCTTTTAGCGTTGCTTTTAAATTTGTTGCAGGTGGCAAAGGATAGCATTGCAGCTTTCCACTTCTCTAAAAGCTTTCTAAGTAACCATACTTCCTAATCTGGGGGGGAAAAAAACTCCATGGAAAGAATTGCACTTTTATGACTCTTTCCCCCCTCCCCACATTTCTTTGAAGTGTGGAGGGCCGCATAAGCTGTAGACCTCAGGAGGAACAAGTCTCTAAAAAGAAAAGACAGGACATTCACACGCACGCACGCACACACACACACACACACACACACACACACACACAGAGGGAGAGAGAAAGATAGAGAGAGACAGAGAGAGAGAGTGTGTGAGACAGTGAGAAAGAGGGAGGGAGGGAGGGAGAGAGAAAGAAAGAGAGAAAGGGAGAGAAAGAGAGAGAGTGAGAGAGTGAGAAAGAGAGAGGGGGAGGGAGGGAGGGAGGGAGGGAGAGAAAAAGAGAGAAAGGGAGAGAAAGAGAGAGAAAGAGAGG
>WNWU01000047.1:7413558-7428657 GCA_012654045.1 Ptyas mucosa | reverse complement strand
AGGGAGAGAAAAAGAGAGAAAGGGAGAGAAAGAGAGAGAAAGAGAGGGAGAGAAAGAGAGAGGGAGAGAGAAAGAGAGAAAGAGGAAGAGAGAAAGGGAGAGAAAGAGAGAGAGAAAGAAAGAGAGAGAGAGAGAGAGAGAGAGAGAGAGACCGCTACACACCCACATACAAACAGACTTTCATTCTCTATAAATATCCACAAAGCCAGCATTCTCTACTCATCCATCAAACTTCAGCTCTCTTGGGAAATTGAATGGGACTTGATAGAAAAAATATGTTGGGAATATTTTTCTGCATGGTACTATCAGAGGTATCTAGATGATGAGTCCTGATCATGTAATGGAAGGGACCGGTTATTCTGTAGGAAACAGACCGCTGAAAAGAAGAGTCGTCTATGTGGGTGATCCTGAAATCAGGCATGGAGAATAAGAATATCAAACGGAGCTTATTATTATCAACGTCATCTAACCTTGACATTACAATCACACGAGTACCTGAATTGTTCTTTTCAGATCATCAGTGTGACTGTTTTTAAAACAGGGGCAAAAGATGTCTGACCAAGCAGCTGCTCCATAACCGAGCAGGTTCGTCCTCTACAAAGAATTTAAGTCAGGGGTGTCAAACTCAATTTCATTGAGGGTCACATCAGGGCTGTGGTTGACCTCGGGGGGGCGGGGGGGCTGGGCAGGCGTGGCCAACTGGGTGGGTGTGGCCAACTGGGTGGGCGTGGCTAGCTTGACGCCACTCCCCAAACTGCTGGCATTTTCCCTCTTCGCATTAAGCCATGCCGGTCTGATTTTTCCTCTTCGAATTGGGTAGACCGGGCTGAAGCCGCATTGGGTAGACCGGGCCGAGGCGACATGGGCCAGACCCTTATATTACAGGATGGCCCCGTGGGCCAGGACCGACCACATCATGGGCCGGATGTGGCCCGTGGGCCTTGTATTTGACACCCCTGATTTAAATTAATCAATAATAAACTCAAAGGCAATTCCACGTTCTAGAGCCAAATGCAGGAATCCAATCCTGCCGATGTGTGAATTGTGGAGTCCTTGCAGAGGTGAGCTGCTTCCCAGTGGTGAAATCCAATTTTTTTTACTACCGGTTCTGTGGACGTGGCTTGGTGGGTGTGGCTTGGCGGGCATGGCAGGGGAAGGGTACTGCAAAATCCCCATTCCCTCCCTCCCCACTCCTGGGGGAAGGATATTGTAAAATCTCCATTCCCACCCCACTCTGGGGCCAGCCAGAGGTGGTATTTGCTGGTTCTCTGAACTGCTGAAAATTTCCGCTGCCGGTTCTCCAGAACCTGTCAGAACCTGCTGGATTTTATCCCTGCTGCTGCCAGTTCGAACTGGTTCAGACGAACCGATAGATCCAAAGCAGAATTATTGGTTCCGCCCTTGAACTATCCCATCCGATATAATCATGTGTTTGACGCCGCATGCATACGCAGAAACACCCACGCAGACGTTCACATTTTCGGTTCTGGGCGAACCGGTTGTTACATTATGTGACCCCCACCTCTGAGTCCTTGGTGCTCTCTGACCCTGGTTATTTGCTTGAAGACATTTTGCTGCCTGACTAGGTAAGACCTCCCATGCACAGCCAAGCTCAGAAAGCACCAAGGACCCCGCGGTTCAACCCCAAGATACAGAGGTTGTCTTCTACAAACGCGGGAATTCCAATAGCTGGGCTCTAACATGAAAGAGAAAGAATGGCCACAAGTTCACTGCAGAGATAAAATAGTTATAAAAGACTGCTGCGGTTGTTTGTAAATTGTATTGCTGCCTATAATTTAATGTATTTGAGCGCTGTAACTAGATTGGAGCTCGTCGCTTGGGGACAGAACTGATGTAATTTTCCGTGTTCACACAATCCCTTTATGAAGAGCTTTCGCTTAAAATATATATTGCAACTGGTTTAGCCAGGGGTTTCGTCTCATTCCAGGAGATGAGTTCATTGAAAAAGAAAAAAAAAGGCCTGACCCTGTGTAGCCCGGGCATCCATCAACTAGTAGTAGTAGGAGTAGGAGTAGGAGAACATTTCTGATCTTTTCCCTGGGATTTAAATCTATAGTTAGGGTAATGATATTGATCACACTTGTTGATCTTCTGAGATGGTGGGGATACATGCGTCCATCCTGATCTTCCTTGATCTCTCAGATCTCTCAGAGATCACAGTATCTTTCTGGATCAATTTAGAGGTTAGGAACAGGAGGTTCAATGATTTTCCTCCTTCCTCTAGATAAGTTCCGGTCAATGTTAGTAGGGGACACAGGTATCAAACAAACATCTAGCCTTAAGATCTAGCTGGGGTGGGCTTCAAAATTTTTTAGCAAAGGGTTCTCTGCCCGGTTGCTGAGTGGGCATGGTCATAGTCAGCCTCCTGCACCATGGTGGGGGGGGGCATTTTTGCCCTCCCCAGTGTCCAGAGGCTTTCCTCAAGCCTCCGGGAGGGCAAAAACAGCCTCCCCAGGCTCTGGAGGCCCTCTGGAGGCCAGAAATGGGCAAGTTTCTGGTCTTCCCGAACTTCTAGTAGGCCTGATTTTCACTCTCCCCAAGCCTCCAGGTCTGTCCTGAACTTACCTGCATCCAAAATGGGCCATGTGGGGACTCCTGGGAGGGTCGGGGTGGAGTGGGTGGGGCCAATCAGGAGTGGGATTTGGGGGTTCTCCGAACTGCACAGAATCTTAGCTAAAGGTTCTCCTGAACCCCTGCGAACCCCCAGCAGCCCACCCCTGGACTTAGCCCTAAGTCTCTTTCTTCCGCAGGACTCTGATTTGCTCCATTCCCATCTAACATTCAACCCTCTACAAATCGGTCACCCAACATGTGCCTGTCAAGCCTGAATTTGATTGGGGTGTGGGATTGTTTGTATCCTTGGGTATTCTGACATGAATTTAGTTTGACGCTGTTTGAAGCTGAAGGAGGATGGAGCCTTCAGTCAAAAAATCATTCCTAGCTGAAGAGTCAACCACATTCCAATGGCTGGTTGACAGGAGGAGGAGGAGGAGGAGGAGGAGGAGGAGGAGGAGGAGGAGGAGGAGGAGGAGGAGGAGGAGGAGAGAAGTCACCAAGCAACCAGCTCCCATCTTGGTTGGACAATGTGACAGTTCGTTTTCGGAACTTGAGAAACTGAAACTTATATTGGGGTGAAAAGCCCGGGAACTACAGTACTGGCTTTTCACCAGTTAGTGCCAAGATGGTGTATCTAAATAAATTTGTTCTTTGAGAGAAAGGAATGCTTTGGAGTTCAAATTGTGATGGATGCATTACTTGGAACCTGACAGTGCTACTTCAAGCTGGAAAGTATAAGAGATGACCTCCAAAAAAGATCTGGAGATGAAAGGAGCAAAATACAACTTAGAGAACTATATTTTGTTCAGCAGTTACGATATGGTCTTCTGTTCTATCCCCTTTTCACCATCCAAGTTCCTTCATCCCATTCCCTTCCCAGTGCATTACTTTGCTGGTATGCTTATGTTTTGTTTTATTTATCTGGTTCCTTTCTGCGTTTTCTCATTTTATGTTACACTGTGCTGGTTTGCTTTGGAGCAACTCATAATGGTTTGCTACTAGGATAATTGATGAAATGATTCCCATAACTGGAATTTGCCCCATGACTGAAAATAATATCTTCATCAGATGGACAATATCTTTATAGTTGTTTTTGACCGGATCTCTATAGTTTGTCTCCTTGTGATCATTAAGAGTGGAGAATGACCCAGTTTCAGCTATGAGAACTACAGGAATCCACTGTGAGAACTCTTAACAATGATCATATCCTGCCTTTTCATGCCTTGGGATCTGTGATAAAAAGTCTCTATGTCTGAATCTTGGAAGAATTGTGTCAGAGAATCTCTGGCATGAATCCTAATAACAAGAGCTGTTATTCAAAATATTTGCAGATCATGTATAGAGAGAAGCATATTTCTGTGCCAAGGATCTCTGCAACGAACACCGGAGCACTTCCCATTTGATAGAATCGCTTTCAAATGCCAGTGCCATCAATCTTCTTTACAGAATAACTTATAATTGGCAAAAAAAAAATCAGGTCCAAGCCGCTCACAATTTAAATTTCTCCTAGCAAGGAGAACAAAACAACCGATAGTTAAACAAAGGGAATACGGAAGGTAGAATAGAGCAGGACAAGGTTGATCGGTGATGAATGAAAATAGCGATAAGTGGAGAACACAAAACACTGGATGCGTAGGAGAAGGAGATTTACTGAAGGAGGTGACTAACTCCTCTCTGTCAGCTGGCCTCCGACAGAAAGGAAGAAGCAAACAGCAATCTGTCAGTCTCCTTCAAATAAACCAGGGTTAGACTCAATGGGCTGAACATCCATTGAGCCAGTGCTGTCTGAAGACATTTCTGTGGTCATGTGGCCAGCGTGACATCACAGAGCATTGTTAACTACCTACCAAAGTGGTACTTATTTATCTACTCACATTTGCATGCTTTCGAACTACTAGGTTGGCAGGAGATAGAGCAAGGAACGGGAGCTCACCCCAACCTTGGTCTCGAACCAGGGCAGTTAGCTTTCCAGCCGACAAACCCAGCAGGTTTGAGCCACCGTGCCACCTGTGAGTCTATATAATGGACATCGATTCGTGTGCACATACGAATCCACACACATGCATTCAAACACACATACGATCCTTTTCCTCCAATTTCCTCTGTTTGCATGGTAGCAGAAATTCAAGATTCTTAAAGAATGGGTCATTTCTGTTTTAGTAACTGAGACGACACATCCCACAATGCCCCTCCCCCGCTTGAGTAATTCATGTACCGTTTGTCATCTTTATACCACTGGAATTCCGCTGATGGAACTGCAGAGGCCTCACACTGAAGGATGCCCTTCTGACCCACTGGCACACCAGTATTCTTGGTGTCTGAGATATATGGTGGGTCTGCAGAGAAAAGAACAAGTTAAGTATCTAGGGAATAGATTTCTTTTCTTTTTCTTTTAACATTGATTCAAAAACTTTCCTTCCTTGACGGGTGCCTTACAACAAGCCATTTGAGTTTCATTTGCAAGATCCTCTTAGAAAACATCTGGTGTAGGAAAATAATGCCCAAAACCTGATAAGATTGCTTTAAAGCTAATCTGAAAGAAAGAACTTCCAGTTGTGATAAAATATTCAAATATATATATATATATATATATATATATATATATATATATATATGTATGTATATGTATGTATATATATATATATATAAAATCCACAATCTCACAGGCATGGAACGATTACCGTGTTTCCCCGAAAATAAGATCCTGTCTTACATTTTTTTGAACCCTGAAATAAGCACTTGGCCTTATGTTTGTGGAGGATTTATTATTTTGGGGCGCATGGAGCAAGATGGGGCTCCTCTTGCCGTCTTACCTGATTTCCAGCTCTGCGTTTAAATATTTTTGGGGAGGGCTTATTTTCAGGGGGGAAGCTTATTTTAGCGCATGCGCTCAAAAGCCCGATTGGGCTTATTATCGGGGGATGTCTTATTTTTGGGGAAACAGGGTAATGATTTTTGGCTACAAACATCTGTAACCTTCAGAGTGACAGAGCCCATCATTTCTTTTCAGATTCTTTGCTAGGGGTACAAGAGGAGGTGCCTCTTGAGGATGGTACTGTGTGTAAGGACACATAAGTCAAGGCCACAGCAAAAATATAAGGTCATAAGGGTTAAGTTAACCTCTAAATGAATGCTGGTTGGCCTGCGGGAATGGAATGCCTGGGTGCACATCTGTATCCATGCATACAAAGGAAGGCTACCAATTCAGCAAACACACTGGTGGGATTCAAATAATTTAACAACCGGTTCTCTGCCCTAATGATTTGTTCCAACAACCAATTCATCAAACTGCTCAGAAAGTTAACAACCGGTTCTCCCGAAGTGGTGCGAACCGGCTGAATCCCACCACTGGGAATCGCAATCCCAATACATGGTAGACTGTCAAGTCTGAGAAAACATACCTGCCCTAGAACACACATGCTTCAATTTGTGAAGCATTTTATTTTAGGGCAGGTATCCTTTTTCACAAGGGGAAGAAATTATCATTGTTGCAATATTTTTGTCAGTATTCAACTAGGTGGGGACAATAGATGTACATACCGTATTTTTGTTTGCTTTTTTTTTTTTTTTTGGTCCTTTTGATCCGTATTTTGTCTAATTTTTGTTGTGTTTTTGTAACGTTCGTTTTCCATGTTTGCAATTTTAACTTTTTGAATCGAAAATAAAATTTACAGAGGGGAAAGAAGAAGAGATGCTTCAGTTTGGAACAGATCTGTTTTCCTTCCTCTTAGTAGTTGTCTAAACTGGGACAAATATGCATTAAGAAGGCATGTTGGCTCAGTGGTGGACCGCATCATTTTAATGAATAAGGTCCTAGATTCAATCTGTTAAAATATCCAGTGAGCATTCTTGGTTAGATTGAGTACTGTAATACATTATTTTTTGGACTATAAGATGCACTTTTTTGTCTCCCAAAAGGGGGTGAAAATGTCTCTGTGTCTTATAGACCGAATATTGCCATAGCCCCGCCCACCCGCCAGCCATTTTTTGGCCTCTGCACTCCCTGTTTTCGGGCCTTTTTTCAGCCTTTTTTCTGAAAAAACGGGCTGAAAAAAGCCTCGAAAATGGGCTGAAAAAAGGCCTCAAAAACAGACCAGAAAAAGCTTCGAAAATGGTCTGAAAAAAGCCTCAAAAATGGGCAGAAAAAAGGCTGGAAAAGTGCAGAAAAAAGGCCCGAAAATAGGGCACATGGTGGCCAAAAACTTTTTTTGTTGTTGTTTTCTTCTTCTAAATTTAGGTGCGTCTTATAGTCCGAAAAATACGGTATGTTAGATCTCAGGTAAAGCGTCTGAATGTTGTTGTCAATCCCTTGAAGATTAAACAGAATATTCACCCCAAAGAAGGAATGAATCCTCGTTCTTCTGAGCTGCAGGGTAAAGAAAAATGCAATGTTACGCACAGTTTACGGTGACTTTTACTCTCCGCACAACAGGAGTTGCAACATCGTTGGAGGCACTGCACTCGTACTCCCCCGATTGTTCCCGGGTGATGCTTGTGATCTCCAAGTATTCATCTTCACTCATGAATCCTGAAGCTGGAGAGGGCCAAATAGGAAAAAGAAGGAAAGAAGGAAAGAAAGAAAAGAGGAACAAGGAAGGAAGGAAAAGATGAAGGAAGGAGGAAAGGTGGGAAGAAAGAAAGAAAGAAAGGAAGGAAGGAAGGAAGGAAGGAAGGAAGGAAGGAAGGAAGGAAGGAAGGAAGGAATAAAATAGAGAACAAAGGAAGGAAAAAAGAAAGAAAGAAAAAGATGAAGGAAGGTGGGAAGGAAGGAAGGAAGAAGAAAGAAAGAAAGAAAGAAAGAAAGAAAGAAAGAAAGAAGGAAGGAAGGAAGGAAGGAAGGAAGGAAGGAAGGAAGGGGTGGAAGATGGAAAGGAGGGAAGGAAGTAAGGAAGAAATAAAATATAGAACAAAGGAAGGAAAAAAAGAAAGAAAGAAAAAGATGAAGGAAGGTGGGAAGGAAGGAAGAAGAAAGAAAGAAAGAAAGAAAGAAAGAAAGAAAGAAAGAAGGAAGGAAGGAAGGAAGGAAGGAAAAGATGGAAGATGGGAAGGAGGGAAGGAAGGAAGAAATAAAATAGAGAACAAAGGAAGGAAAAAAGAAAGAAAGAAAAAGATGAAGGAAGGTGGGAAGGAAGGAAGGAGAAAGAAAGAAAGAAAGAAAGAAAGAAAGAAAGAAAGAAGGAAGAAGAAAGAAAAAGAATAGAGAACAAGGGAAGGAGGAAAGGAAAAAGAAAGAAGGAAGAAAGAAGGAAGGAAGGAAGGAAGGAAGGAAGGAAGGAAGGAAGGAAGGAAAGAAAGAAAGAAAGAAAGAAAGAAAGAAAGAAAGAAAGAAAGAAAGAAAGAAAGAAAGGTAACAGAGCTAGACTATGTAGCAATGCAACAAGGTGATAAAATACAGAAAATAGATAAAGTAACTTGTCGCCAGATATCATCTTTCATGCAGCACGAACGCTATTGGTACTTCTGGATTCTACTATCAAAACATTCTCTTCATTTATTGTGTCTCTTGATGTGGAAAACAGACACAGGGCATCTGAATGAGCTCAGAGGCAGCCCGACTTGGCAACGTGCGTGCCCCCAAATACCTTTGTGCTAAAGGCTCTAAGTCTCTTGATTTCTTTGAAGATGCTGGAGTGGGACTATTCCCTTTATCTACAGCAGAGGAAATCCTGGTTTCGAATGAGACAAAGAATGTTTCCTTAAGATCTCTTTACCTACATTAACGACACCACCCAAAGCCTACTTGGGGCATGTTTTTTGTATAGAGGTAATCCAACAAAGAAATATTTTCTAAAGTAGGGATTATTGCAAAGACAATTAGAAGACTTGTTCTATTCCAGTGATGGTTAACCTTTTCGCCATCACATGCCAGGAATGGGGGGCTGGGGGGGGTGTCGTGTGCCTACGTGCCCACACCCATAATTCTATGCCCCCCGCGCATGCGTGTGCAACCCCCCGCTCTCCCACTCCACCCCGCGCTCCTGGAACATGGTGGCCCGATAGGTCCTTTTTTCTCTCACACTTGGCTCCAGAGCCTTTCTAGGAGTCTGGGGAGGGCCTTCCCCACCCACCTGGAGGTCCTCCAGAGGCCAGAAATGGCCTGTTTGCCAACTTCCGGTGGGACCAGAAGGCCCGTTTTTTGATGTCCCCAGCCTCCAGAGCCTCTCTAGGAGTCTGGGAAGGGTGAAAACGGCTTTCCCCACCCCTCCAGAGGCCCTCCAGAGGCTGAAAACGGCCCATTTGCCAATTTCCTAGAGAGGCTCTGGAGGCTGGGGACAGCAAAAAACGGGCCTCCCCCCCTCCGAGGCCCTCCAGAGACAGGAAACAGCCTGTTTCGCGCCGGAGCTGAACTCGCGTGCCCACTGATATGGCTATGTGTGCCACCTGTGGCACCCGTGCCATAGGTTCGCCATCCCGGTTCTATTCCAATTGGGGCCATTGACTGACCCTAACCCTAACCCTAACCTTAACCATCCCCTTCTCTAAAATAAAGTTCTGCTTTCTGTTTGGGTTGTAATTTTACCCTGGATAAATCATCTGGGTGAGAAAGATTAGAAGCCACCATAGGAGGTCAAGCAAGCTGTTGATTAGAGTTTGTTCACCCTTATACTTTGTAGAAACAGGAAGAAACCCCATACATTTCTCTAATGATACATTTCCCTCAGGATTTCCCCCAGGAAATAGTGGGATATTGCATTATGTATCCAATAAAGCGCTCCATGGCTTAGGACCTGGTTATCTACAGCACCACATTCTGCCACCGATTGCCTCCCACCGACCAATAAGCTCCCACAGAGAGGGCCTCCTCAGGGTGCCGTCGGCCAAACAGTGTAGGCTGGCGACCCCCAGGGGCAGAGCCTTCTCTGTGGGGGCCCCGGCCCTATGGAATGAACTGCCCCCGGCTATACGAAGGATCCCCGACCTCTGCGCCTCCCGTCGTGCTCTGAAAACGCTATTATTCCAGCAAGCTGGTCTGACGGGATACAGGATTTTAAATTGGGTTTTGATAGGGGTTTTTAAATGATTTTAACTGGGTGTTTTAAATTTGGCCAATGATTGAATTATTTTAATTAGTTTTTAATTTTTGTTATATATTGTTTTTACCATGGCTGTTCACCGCCCTGAGTCCCTCGGGAGAAGGGCGGTATATAAATACAATAAACAAACAAACAAAAACAATACATCACCATCATCCTGGAAAGCCCTTGGAATAAACCTTTGAGTTGGTCAATTCACAACCACAGTGGCGGGGCGGGGTGGGGTGGGAATAAATGAATTGCAAAGCTTTGTGAGAAAGTCTCTTAAGATCTTATGTACATGAACTACTAGCTGAATACCCGTGCTCTGCTACGAATCTATGGGATCGGGTTTGACAATTTGTGAGCTCAATTGTGGTCGTACGTTGAGGGCAGTGGTGGGCTGCTCCTGGTTCTGTCCGGTTCTTGCCAACCGGTAGTAAAAGTGCCGGGAGGCTCCGCCCACCCACCCGGACGTCATAATGGATGATTTGCACATGTACAGTAGCTTCTACGCATGCACGTGCTCCCATTGTGAACTGGTAGTAAAGGTAAGTAGAACCCACCCCGGTAGAGGGCTAGTGTATCTCCCTGACTTTCTGACACCAGTATCAATGGTTTTAGTGATCAGGAAGTGAATTTTAAATGAATTTGGAAATGGAAGTGAGACTGTAATAATGGTTCAACCTTTATTTGATCTTCCTGTTGTTCCTGGGATGAAACAGAACTCCCTCCCCCCCCTTTTTTTTTTGGCCTTTTCTGAGTAATACAATTCTTATATTATCCACAGAGGCTGGAGACAATTGGTCTTGCATAAATTCGGCTTAATCATTAGGGCCTTGCAATACTTGGAGTTCGAAGACAAGGAGGTGCTTTGAAGTCTGTGGAGAAGCTGACCTAATGCGAGGACTAGGATGGGAGCTTCCTCCCTCGAAGCTTTCAAGAAGAGACTGGACTCTGTCAGAAATGGGGTAGGGCCCTGATGGCGAACCTATGGCACGTGAAGCCATATCAGTGGGCACGTGAGCGTTGCCCTAGCTCAGCTCCAGCGCATATGCGCACGCCGGCCAGCTGATTTTCGGGCCTTCCGGGCATACTGGAAGTCAGGAAACAGGCTGTTTCCTCTGGAGGGCCTCCAGGGGGGGTGGGGAAGGCCCATTATTTGCCCTCCCCAGGCTCCAGAGGCTTTCTAGGAGCCTGGGGAGGGCGAAAACGACCTTCCCCACCCCTCTGGAGGCCCTCCGGAGGCCAGAAATGGCCCGTTAGCCAACTTCTGGTGAGACCGGAAGGCCTGTTTTTCACTCTCCCCTGGCTCCAAAAAAGCCTCTGGAGCCTGGGGAGGGCGAAAAACGGGCCTACCAGGCCCACTGTGCCATCAAAGGGGGGGGGACTGCGGAGGGGGGTGTTGCGCACATATGTGGGGCACATTGAATTATGGGTGTGGGCATATGCACTTGTGACCCCCCCCTGCGCTACCCCCACTTTTGGCACGTGACAGCAAAAAGATTAGCCATCACTGGTTAGGGTCTCCTGCTCGGGCAGGGGGGTCGGACTAGATGAACTACAAGGTCCCTTCCAACTCTGTTGCTCTGTTCTGTTCTGTTCTGTTCTGTTCTGCTCTGCTCTGCTCTGCTCTGCTCTGCTCTGCTCTGCTCTGCTCTGCTCTGCTCGGTTCAACTAAGCTGAATAGCTGCATCTCCCAGATCCAGGTTGAGGCTGAGATATAAGCAAACACAGCAACTGCTGGATTTCAAGGCCACCCAAGCCCCCTGAATGGAGCCCATTAATTTGTGGGAAGGGCAGGAAGAATAAAAGCATCAGTTGGAACATCATGGGCATAAGAGATGCCGGCACACTCCCACAAGCAAAAGAAATGAGCAATCATTTCTTTTGTCTCAACTCTGGTTTGCCGTTAAAAGAGAATCGTGTCTGTGGGACGTCTGCCAAGTATTCACCTAGGAAACAAGTTTTCTCGTGTGAAGGCTGGAAGTCCGTGAGTCTCTGCCAACTTCTGGTTGGAGAAGTGTGAGAGATCCAATTCTTGAAAACATTAACATTTTTAGTCAGGATTATATAAGTCTATAGAGACTCTCCGTCATCCAGGTTGTCCCAAAGGTGTTTTTTCAGGAGGCAACTGGACTTTCTGGTATTTTCTTTGAAGACGTTTCGCTTCTCATCCAAGAACAGTTCTGACAGGATGGAATGGAAGGATTGATACTCCTTGCAGACAGTTGGTCATTTGCATCCATTTTAGAGGGTCGTTGAAGCACTTGGAGGTTTATCTGTGTCCTCAGGGTCACCTCAGTAGTGCTCCTGGTTCCAGGACATATAAATATATATGTATATGGAATATAAATCCTTCTATTACCTCACCATCCTGTCAGAGTTGAAGAAACGTCTTGGATGACAAGCGAAACGTCTTCAAAGAAAAAACCAGAAAGTCCAGTTGCCTCTTGAAAAAGCACTTTTGTGATGACGACAACCACAACAAAAGAGTCGTCTTCAAAATAAAAGCCACACAGTTGTATTGCGCGCACAGTGCACACTTATTTACATTTGATTTCTAATTTCTTTTCTTTTTTTTAAAAAAAATAATGTTTATTTACATTTTCCATTAAAAAAGAAGACAACACACCAGATAAGTGACAAACAGAACAACAAAACAAATAACATACATGCCTATAAGTAGTACCTTAATAACCTAGTATTCGAGATGCATTAAGAGATTTTAAAATGTCTAATTTAAGATTATGGGATTTTTAAAAGTGATATGAGACGAAATGTTTAAGTTAGTCAGGATTTAACAAATGGAATTTATAAAGGGTAGGTTCATGGATAATTGTTAAAAGAGGAGTTAAAGATTGAGAGGGAGTTTTGAATTCTGTAGTAAGTTAGCTTATTTTAGTTTATGTTTGTTAAATGTTATACCCTGTTTTTGTTCTGGGAATCGGTGTATATGGGGGGGGGGAGGTTTTTGTTATTATTATTATTAGATTTATAGACCGCTCTTCTCCCCGAAGGGACTCAGGGCGGTGAACAGGGAAAGATAAAAAACATAGATACAAAAATTTAAGAACCAATTTAAAACCAGATTAAATAATTGCCCCAACAATCTAAAACCCATTACAAAATATTAAAACCCCAAATTTAAAATTTAAAAATTATAAAATTAAAATTTTCATACAGAAAGGGAAGAAATTAGGCCAGGCCTGCCTGACGAAACAAAAAGGTTTTAATTCACGGCGGAAGGTACGAAGATCCGGGATCCGCCGAATCTCTGGGGGGAGGTCGTTCCAGATAGTGGGTGCCCCCACAGAGAAGGCTCTCCCCCTGGGGGCCGCCAGTCGACATTGTTTGGCCGACGGCACCCAGAGCAGCCCCCCTCTGTGGGAGCGTACCGGTCGGTGGGAGGCTATTGGAGGTAGTAGGCGGTCCCGTAAGTACCCGGGCCCTAAGCCATGGAGCGCTTTAAAGGTGATAACCGACACCTTGAAGCGCACCCGGAAGACCACCGGGAGCCAGTGCAGCTTGCGCAGGAGCGGTGTCACATGAGAGCGCCACGTCGCTCCCATCACTACCCGCGCGGCTGCACTCTGCACCAGTTGGAACCTCCGGGTGCTCCTCAGGGGGAGGAGGGTTGAAGGATGGGAGGGGATAAAATTGAAGTACAGATAAACGTATTAATAGTAAAGTAAGAAATTGGGGGAAATGTCACAATAAATGAGATGATAAAATTAAGAAATGACATTGCTAGAACAAGAAGAAGATCTAAAAACGTACTTAGAGGATACATTGTATGATTGACTATGAATTGTACGCTTGCTTGATTATAAAACAAAAACTTTTTCAACAAAAAAAAATAACCTAGTATTCGGTACAATACATCTATATTACATTCCTGGGGAGACAGAACAACCTAATTTACATTTATAAATCAATTAGGTCTATCCGACCTCACTTTTCTTGTATAGTATAAGTTTCTCAATGGATACAACTCCTCATCTGGTTTGGGTTATAGTTTTCTCTTTGATAGCCAAATATATAGTTTTTCCCAGGATAAACATGTTTGTGTTTGGTCTCTATCTTTTAGTTTTTTAGTCAATTTATCTGCTTCTGCACATTCCAAAATCTTCTTTATAATTGCCTCCTCTGATGGGATATTTTTTATTTTTCCAGAATTGAGCATACGTTAATCTCGCTGCTGTGATAATGTGTAATGCAAGGTACCATGAGTCTTTTTTTAATATTTTCCAGTTTGGAGCCGAGCAAGCATGTCTCTGGTCGCCATTCAATCTCTTGGTTTAAGATCTCGTTAAGTCATTTTTTTCCCCCCCAAAATTTTACTGCTTCTGGGCACGTCCACCATTGATGGTAGTAAGTGTCGCGCTCGAACCCACACTTCCAGCATTCAGAGGACTGTCCAGTGGACATTTTGGCTAATCTGTCGGGGGAGAGATGCCACCTATATAGCATCTTGTAAATGTTTTCTTTGTATGCCGTAGAGACTACTAATTTCATATTGATTTCTAATTTCTGATTGACTTCACGTGGGCCAGGCAGGGATAGCCAAAAGGCAAGAGGTAGGCCCAAGGACTTTAAAAGGTCCAGGTCTGGCATTTGAGAGTTAAAACGTATTATCAGAATCAAAATATTTTTTTAATATAGTACAACCGTTCTCCAAAGTCTTTCCAAATGCACACACACTGTGTTCGCGCAGACCGCTTGAAAATTGCCGGAGGTCTCCGCAGACCAACCTTTCTGCTGATTTGCTATATATCAAAGCCCGTATAGAGCTCATCTTTTAATAATCACCGTTCTAACTTGTTAACGCAACGAGTATGTCTGTTTTGGTGAGCGAAGCTGTGTGTAGCGAGGGGTAAAATAAAAAAAAAATATATCACAGAGCTGTGCGCACCGTAGCTTTGTTCACTTATTCAAAACAGCCTTGATCTCTGACATCAGAAGAGAAACAAATCAAATATGGAATCAAGAAAACTTGCAAGGGGGAGGTAGAAAGGGAGGAAGGAGAGAAGGGAAGGGAGATTCCTTTAAGGATTGTAAGAAGCGAGTAAAAAAAAAGAGAGAGAGAGAGAGAGAGAGAGAGGAAGATGGGTAGCATTGTCTTATTTATTTCTTTTAGACCACTCCATCTTCTTTTATCAAATATTTGCAGCCGTAATGATGTAATTACTGAGCAAAGAATGTCTGAGACCAGTGTCACACTTAATATTCCCATTAATTTTAAATGGTAGTCCTTGGTACATATGTCTGGCAAATGGTGTCATATTTTAATTAGGCTTGCCCTACACCATCTGAAATTAATAATAGCTCGAATTACCAGTGTAAATTATGAATTAACATAGCTGCAGCATTAGGAAATAAATTAGCTCTGGACAGCTGTTTTCTGCCATTGGATGACAATGGCAGGGAGAACCTTTATACATCTCCCACGACACAAAGACATATATATATATATATATATATATATATATATATATATATATATATA
>WNWU01000047.1:7385930-7396743 GCA_012654045.1 Ptyas mucosa | reverse complement strand
CTTCTTCTTCTTCTTCTTCTTCTTCTTCTTCTTCTTCTTCTTCTTCTCCTTCTCCTCCTCCTCCTCCTCCTCCTCCTCCTCCTCCTTCTCCTTCTCCTCCTTCTCCTCCTCCTTCTGCTTCTCCTCCTCCTCCTCCATCTCCATCTCCATCTCCATCTCCTCCTCCTCCTCCATCTCCATCTCCATCTCCATCTCCATCTCCATCTCCTTCTCCTCCTCCTCCTCCCCCCCACCTTATTTATACCTCGCAGGGCTGTTGCTGTGGAGAAAATAGGAGGAGAAAGGTATGTTGGATATATTTGTCTCTTTCAGTTATTTCTATAAATAATAATGGCTGAATGTCTGTCTGTCTGTCTGTCTATCTAATCTATCTATCTATATCTCATCTTTCATCTATCTCCCTTTCTTTCCCTGCCTTTCATCTATCTTTCTCTCTATCTTTCTCACTCTCTCTCCCCGCTCCTTCCCTGTCCCTCCCTCCCTCCCTCCATCCACTCATCTAGATTCTTATTCCTTTTCCTCTGGGACTTTTTGAAACGGTCCAGGTGGGGAAGGAAGAGGAAGGATAATTAGCTGGATCCAGCAAGTTCGAGGCGCTAAATCAATTCAGGAAACATGAGAGAGTTAGATAGATTTCACAAGCAGCCCTTTTTTTTCCCCATAGCATATACTAAAATATATATGCTGCCCTCTTCAAAAGTGTTGATACTGGTTTGCCAAAAAAAGAAAAGGAAAAAAAAAGAGGCATTATTATTATTTTTTCTATCTTTTTCATACTATGCAGTCCCTTGAGATAATGCTAGGGGAAAGAAAAAAAAAACCTTTGCTGCTCCTGGGAATTAATTCTGTAACTCACCCAGACCGTAACTAATTAAAAGCAGCTTTTCAAAGTAACAAACAAAAGCATTTTTTTTAAAGCAGAAACGGAGGGGTGTAAGATTAGGGAGTTGGTTTACTCAGCTGTGCTAATTTACCAGACTCCCAGCCGAAAGCTAGCGATGGACAAATAATTCCATTTCTGGATCTTTATCACATACAGATATGCATACTTTCTATTTCATTTCTGCATCAATCTGTAATTTCTGTTTTCAGTTTCCTTTTAAAGAAACTCACAAACTTCCCATTTTGCTTCTAGTTTCTCGGAGAGCGTTGGAAATAAATCCCTAAAGTATCCTGAGTCACAATACAGGTGCCGTATTTTTCAGACTATAAGACGCACCTAAATTTAAAAGAGGAAAACAACAATAACAAAAGTTTTTGGCCTATCTTTTTTTTGGCCCTTTTCCAGTCTTTTTAAGGCCTGTTTACGAGGCTTTTTTTGGCCCGTTTTTGAGGCTTTTTTTTGGTCTGTTTTGGGGGCTTTTCGTGGCCCGTTTTTGAGGCTTTTCGTGGCCCGTTTTTGTGGCTTTTTGAGGCCCATTTTTTAGGCTTTTGTGGCCCATTTTGTGGCATTTGGAGGCCCATTTTTAGGGGTTTTTTGGGATGTTATTGAGGCTTTTTAGGGGCCATTTTTGAGGCTTTTCCAAAAAAACAGGCCGAAAAAAGCCTTGAGTATGGACAAAAAAAAAAGGCCTGAAAAAGGCCGAATAAATGCCTGAAAACAGGGCGTGTGGAGGCCAAAAAAATGGTTGGTGGTTGGGCAGGGCTATGGCAATATTTGGTCTATAAGACTTTCAAACATTTTCACCCCATTTTGGTAGACAAAAAATTGTGTCTTTATAATCCGAAAAATACAGTAGTCCTTGACTTATGACTGCAATCGGGACCAGAATTTTTGTGACTTAGCAAGTAAGGGCATCACACCCAATTTTATTACCTTTTTTTTTTTTTGCCATGGCTGTTAAGTGAATCACATGGTTAAGTGAATCCAGTTTCCCCCATTGACTTTGCATGTTGGAAACCGGCTGGGAAGGTTGCAAATGATGATCACATGAGTCCCAGATTGCCAAGAACCCAAATTTTGGTCATGTGACCGTGGGGATGCTCCATAGTTTTAAGTGCGAGGATCGGTTGAAAGTCGCCTTTTTTTCAGTGCTGTTGTAACCAGAACTGAAAAAGCTTCTTGGATGAGAAGTGAAATGCTTTCAAAGAAAGCACCAAGAAAGTCCGATTGTCTTTTTTGGAAAAAGGGGGGTAAAAATTGGGCCACCCATACCAGAATACAGAATAACAGAGTTGACAGAGACCTGGGAGGTCTTCTAGTCCAGCCCTCTGCTCAGGCAGGAAGCCCTATACCATTTCAGACAAATGGTTGTCTAATCTCTTCTTAAAAACTTCCAGTGTTGGAGCATTCGCAACTTCTAGAGGCAAGTTGTTCCACTGATTAATTGTTCTAACTGTCAGGAAATTTCTCCTTAGTTCTAGGTTGCTTGTCTCCTTCATTAGTTTCCACCCATTGCTTCTTGTCCTACCCTCAGGTGCTTTGGAGAATAGCTTGACTTAGTAGTGAAATGCAAATTTTGTTACTACCGGTTCTGTGAGCGTGATGGGGGCTTGGTGGACGTGGCTTGGTGGGCGTAGCAGGGGAAGGATACTGCAAAATCTCCATTTCCACCCCACTCCAGGGTAAGAATACTGCAAAATCCCCATTTCCTCACCAGTCTGGGACCAGCCAGACATGGTATTTGCCAGTGCTCCCAACTACCTAAAATTTCCGCTAATGGTTCTCCGAGCTACTCAAAATTTCCGCTAACAGTTCTCCAGAACCTGCTGGATTTCACCCCTGGCTTGACTCCTTCTTTGTGGCAGCCCCTGAGATATTGGAACACTGCTATCATGTCACCCTTAGTCCTTTTTATTAAACTAGACATACCCAATTCTAGCAACCATTCTTTCTAGGTTTTAGCCTCCAACCCCCTAATCATCTTTGTTGCTCTTCTTGGTACTCTTTCTAGAGCAGTGGTTCTCAACCTGTGGGTCGCGACCTCTTTGGGGGTCGAACTACTCTTTCACAGGGGTCGCCTAAGACCATCAGAAAACACATATTTTCAATGGTTTTAGGAATAATTTTATGGTTGGGGGTCACCACAACATGAGGGTATTAAAGGGTCACGGCATTAGGAAGATTGAGAACCACTGTTCTAGAGCCTCCACATCTCTTTTTACATTGTGATGACCAAATGTGAAAAAAGATGTACTAGCTTGTTCAGAATGCTGGAAAGGTCATTTCAAACTTCCCTTCCCTTCTCCTCGTGGGTCTGCAAAGAGAGTTGGGAAGTATCTCCAGGAAGTTGATTGCTTTTCTACTTTCTGCAGTAAGGTCAGACTTCCATCTTTTGCCTGTGGCTGCCTTTGTTTCTAGTTTTAATGGCCTGCACCAAGGACTTGGACGCTTCAGATGATTTTGGGAGAGAAGCAGCTGTACACTGGCAAAGGTCTATCAGCAGCTGGTGAGAAGAGCTCAGGCTCCAAGACAGCAGATGATTATTTCTGCTGTCAGGTGGAGAAGCCAAGGGGAAGGTCTGGAGCTTCAGCAATGCAGTTAAGAAAACTTTAAAAAGCATTGCTATTGCTCTCCTCTGGTACCGTAAGAATATTCTTGCGGGAACTGTGCTATCACCAAAAGACTTCCTTTGATAATGCGTGTAAATGCCATGGGTCCTATTTAGAGTCTTCATTTCTCCAAAGCAAACCTCTGCAGCAAAAGACACAAGCTTGGGCCATCCTTGATTATAATAAGCCTTGATTACGACAACCTTCCAAATCATCATCTCCCGTAACCAGCACTCAGATAAGCAGGGATTAACACCAGACAAACAATCAAGCAGAAAACAATACCCTAATCAAGGATCTACCACGAAGAAACCTGGCATCACTAGCAGGCAATCTACTGTATATAAACAGGGAGCAAACCCTACACTCACTAGCATTGATGATGTTACCTAGTTGGGTAATGAAATATTGGAAATCAACAACCGAGCTCAGAGAGCACCAAAGACTCCACACCGTTCAATCCTAAAATACATATATTGTCTTCGGTTGAACAACGTGCCGGTGGGAACCTCATTAAGATATTTGCCAACCAGACATTGTTTTGTAAGAGAGTAGCTTCCAGATTTTATCAGCCATTACCCAAGAATATAGCATACTAAAAAGCAGAGACATCACCCTGCCAACAAAAGTGCGTATAGTCAAGGCTATGGTTTTCCCAGTTGCAATGTATGGCTGTGAAAGTTGGACCATAAGGAAGGCTGAGCACCGAAGAATTGAACTCTGGTGCTGGAGAAGACTCCTGCAAGTCCCTTGGACTGCAAGACGATCAAACCGGTCAGTTCTAGAGGAGATCAACCCTGACTGCTCTTTAGAAGGTCAGATCCTGAAGATGAAACTCAAACACTTTGCCCACCTAATGAGAAGGAAGGAGTCACTGGAGAAGAGCCTAATGCTGGGAAAGATTGAGGGCAAAAGAAGAAGGGGACGATAGAGAATGAGGTGGTTGGATGGAATCACTGAAGCAGTTGACATAAGCTTAAATGGACTCCAGAGGATGGTAGCGGACAGGAAGGCCTGGAGGAACATTGTCCATGGGTTGTGATGGGTCAGACATGACTTTGCAACTAACAACTAATACAACTAACTAACTAACGCAACTAACAACCCAGTAACAATGTTTATTATAGCCTTACTCCTAACCAATATGATTTTCTGACAGACCCTGTGCCACCATTTCCAAACTCTGCCATGGGTTTGTAATCAGTATGTCTGTGGAACAGAAATGTGGAATTTCTGAATGAGTAACCCCATGAAAATAGGATTTAATATGAACTTCCTCCCCTCAATGCAAACTCATATCTGCCCACCAACAAGCAGCTAATGCACAGACTTCTGCAAATTTATTTCTTGAAAGGTAACTAACAATAAAGCAATAACAATAACACTAAATGGAGAAAAAATGGAGAATTCAAAACAGAGGTGCTTTACGAGGACTTGGGCAACTAGCAAAAGATTCAAATATAATTTAAGATGAAGCTGGAAAAAACACCAATGCTCATATTTAATTTCCACATTTTTAACAAAATGGAAAGTGTCACATTTTTTTTCACTTTTTTTTTTTTTGTCTTTTTGAGAAGCTGGGTGGCGTGGCAGACTAAAGCACTGTAATTAACATTCAGCTGCCTGCAATTACTGCAAGTTCAAATCTCACCAGGCTCGAGGTTGACCCAGCCTTCCATCCTTTCTAAGGTAGGTAAAATGAGGACCCAGATTGTGGGGGCAGTAAGCTGACTTTGTATAAATATACAAAAGTATGAAGGCTATTGCTTAATGCCTTGTAAGCCGCCCTGAGTCTCTGGAGAAGGGCAGCAAATAAATCAAATTAAAAAAAAAAAAACAACCTAGTTATTACGACCAATTTCAGGGGAGAGAAAAACCTTAATTGCCCTCTATATATTTTCTTCCATTATACGCCCAGACCCCGGCTGCAATTCTCTATATATTTTTGCCAGAGACTACATTCCACTGAATTTAATATAACTTCTGAATAGAGATGTGTAGGGCTGCACTATAAATATCTAACTGCCTTTGCAGCTCAGCCAAAAATATATGTAAAGCTAACTAACCAACAGCTGTTGCTTCCTTCAAAAAAGAGACTCTTTGATAGCCACTTTCCATAGATTGATGGTATAATGGGGACTTTTATTTTTATCATTGTCTTTGATGCATTGAGGAATGGGTTGCTTTTAAATTAAATTAAAACCAAACTCTTGATTACATTTCCCACGTGCACATCTGCTTCGGAACCCCAAAAAAGTGGGTTTTTTTGTGATTGCAAACAAAACACATAATTTGCATGTCTCAATCCCTTTTTCGGCACTTCCAGCTAAGTGACTCTAGGTGTGCCGAAATCAAGAAAGGATAATGAGGCAAGTATGAGGATAAAATTATCGATGCACTCAAAAGGAACCCAGCCAAGTTTGTTAATAGCACTGACAACTCATTTGGTTCTTTGTGTCCTCTCCAAAGGTTGGGGAGAGGAAGTGGCAGCGGGAAAGGAACTGGAAGTGAAAGGTATAAATAACAAAAGCTCTGTTTCCTACGGAGCGATGGGGATAAGGTAGAGTTGATACAATAAAGGGATTGTCATATTGAAGCTGGAGAACCCTGAAGCTTCCCAAGGCTTCTGCTTGATGGGAACATCATCTGTCAGAAGAAGAAGAAGGAGACAAGCAGATCTTCCAGAAATATCTATCTATCTATCTATATATCAGCTTGCTTATACCAAGCAGGGGATGGATAAATTGAGAGTAGGGGGTTATAGTTGTGTGCTAGAGCTACAGTCTTGGCACACACAGGACTTCCCGAATTTAATGCAGGAGATTTATAAAGGCTATGTATTCAAAAAAAACCCCCCAACAACTCTTGATCCAAACAAGAAGTAATGAGGGAGAAATAATGAGCTACTTTGGGGAGTGGTGATCATGATCCATATCTCATAAAACATGGAGGAACCCTCATCTGCATTGTTGAAAAATCACTAGAATCTTTCTTTCTCATCTCCTATACATAAGACCCAGAGAAGTTCTCGCCCCAAAGGCATCTTCCCAGCTTCTTGTAACAAGGCCCTCTGAAGAAAACTGTCAGACTTTTCCAAAGAGCAGGATCTACAGTTGAATAATTCTTCACGAGACCCCAGGTGGTTTCAACCTCTTGCTGTGACAACACCTGTCCATGCTGGCTAATTAGAGCAAAAGCTACAGCGAGCTCAGGTGCATTTCTCTGAATTCGGGAAGCTCTATGTCTTCGCCTCTCAAGGCTCTACAGGTGGAGCAGGATCTACGTGGTCTTGTCCTCCACGACTTCTTCTATTTTCGTGAAAAATGATTATCTGAAATCGTGAGAGAGACGGAACAGAGAGACATGGAAAATCAGCCTTAGAGGTGGAGCTCTCGACTCACAATCAGGAGGCTGTGAGTTCGATCCTAGGTAGAGGCAGATATTGTCAGCTTTGGAAGCCATATTAGCCCCCGAAGCTTCCACGCTGCCACCTTCTCATGTGTGGGGAATTAGGAGGGTGGAATTTAGTAGAGAGAATGTCGTTAGGCGAAATAGCATTCTTCCTTTCGGTCAAGGTCAGGACAATCCTGCATCTGGCTGGAGAAGGAGTGGTTGGAGTGATGTCTCGAGATGGGACGGATGGTGATTGGAGCATGTGATCGACTGATGAGTGAGGGGATGGTTTTGGGGGTTTTGATTTACAGAGGGAAAACCCGGAACTCTCTGATATGGGTTTTCCCAGATGTGCCAGTATACCTACTCTAATAAATGGAACTTTGAGAAAATGCCTGCCTTGGAGTTTTTAATTGGAGTTTTTATTTTATTTATTTATTTTCAAATTTATATACCGCCCTTCTCCCTGAGGACTCAGGGCGGTGTACAGCCAAATAAAAACATACAATACAAACATTAAAAACAATTTTTTAAAAAATCTCTGTTTGGTCCCAAATTTAAAAAGACAAACCAATTAAAATTATTAAAAGAATTTGTTAAGCCAGCCCGGCTTGCTGAAATAAGAAAGTTTTAAGGGCCCTCACTTTCCTGCAAGTCCACCAGATGTGATAATATGTAGCATCTAAACAATCACATCTCCAACATTTTGGCTGCACATTAGGGTACATACAAGACAATTTCTTGGGGTCTAAATGCCATCTATAAAACATTTTATAAAAATTTTCTCGTAAATTTTGTGACTGTGTAAATTTAACGTTCTGAACCCATATTTTTTCCCATGTTTCCATCATAACTGGTTGAGAGAAATTTTGTGCCCATTTAATCATACAATCTTTAACTAGCTCATTTTCTGAGTCTCTTTCTAACAAAACATTATAAACTCTCTTAATATGCATTGGACCTGTCCGCTTTATCTGTTCAACCAATTCTACTTCATATTCCATTAAACCAGTTTGTTGATCTTCTTTCCATCTCATCTGTAATTGATTGTAATGCAACCAAGTCAACGATTTCCCTTCTTCCAACAGCATATCCAAAGTCTTCAGTCGCCACCTGCCCTCTTCAAAGTAAAGTAACTCTTTATATAAGAAACCCCCGAGTGACTTAATATTTGTATTCCACATGGTATCAGCGAGATCCAGCCAAAACGGAATCTTATAATCCCAATTAGTTCGGTGCCTTCTCCAGACTCTCAGCAAGGCATTTCTAAGTAGATGACTGTTAAACACTTTATCCACTTTGTTATCATAAAATAAGTATGCATGCCAACCCCAAACCAGGTCATGACTTTCTATATTCAACAAGTCAGTCTACATTGTTTGGCTGATGGCAACCCGAGGAGGCCCTCTCTGTGGGAGCGCACGGGTCGTTGGGAGGTCGTCGGTGGCAGCAGGCGGTCTCGAAGGTAACTAGGTCCTATGCCATGGAGCGCTTTAAAGGTGGTAACCAACACCTTGAAGCGCACCCGGAAGATCACTGGGAGCCAGTGCAGCTCACGCAGGAGCGGTGTTATGCGGGAGCGCCATGCAGCTCCTGTAACTACCCACGCGGCCGCATTCTGGACCAGTTGGAGCCTCCGGGTGCTCTTCAAGGGGAGCCCCCTGTAGAGAGCATTACAGTAGTCCAGGCGAGAGGTGATGAGGGCGTGAGTGACTGTTGGGGTTTTCTGGAACGCTGACAGATATTTCTCTCTCTGGGCACAATGAGAATATATCTGCTGAAGAAAGCTTCACATTGGCGAGACGAAGGGCATCGGGCCATTAAAACACTCTGCTACCTCCATTCAGTTGCCCAGACTCCATCCCGCAAGGGGTTACGAAGTCATTAAATGATGATGATGTTATGGGTCTCTTCTGCTCATCAGAACATTTCTCCAGGAAGCTAGTCAACGGGCTACATGAAGAGATGCAAAGAGGTGCTTCATCTTTTGACGTTCTCCAGATCTACAGCAACCCTACCTAACATCCGTGCTTCCTTAAAACATCCCGTATTGTATCTCTCTCCTATCCAAAATGGGAGCTGTGTGCCTGCTTCAGAAGCCGCATATTTTATGGAGATAATTTTATTAAAATGTTTACAACGATATAGCCATTGGCACTCAGCTTTAATCGATAGCACAATTTATTGTCCTTCAAGGTGAACATTAAGGCAGCTTCTCAATGGTCAATACTCACCTGGAAGGTCTATAAATCTTTACACTACCGTCGCCGAGGTTGACAGCAGCTGATTCGAGATTAGCAAAAGGAAAGCCGTGAAAGATTGCTGCTTCTTTTTTCTTTCTTTCTTTTTTTTTTCAGAGGGAAAAGACTAACTATTTAATTACAATCCCTACAGCAATTCAAAGCCAATTTACAGCTGCCTCCTGGTAATAAAAAATTAACACTGCAAGAACTTGTTGCTTCGCGTGACATCTTAAAATGAAGGGTCATTCATTTCACATGGCACTCTGCTATTGCCCTCCGTCCAAATGTGAATCGTAAATACAGACATTAAACAACACTAATAATGAAAGCAGCGTAAATGTAATGGAGGAGAAGCTTAAGTGCTCACTGAAGGATTACTAATAGTCCATAGTGAGATAGACCCTATGAGTACCCCTAATTGTTTGGTGGTGGTTGGGTTTTTTTTTTGTTTTTTTGTTTTTCTTGAAAATATATTGTTTCACCCCAAAAGTAGTCTAGCACGCTTTTTAGATATGGAGATCAACATAAAGAGGCACACAGGATATTATCATTTCTTTGTGCGGCAACAATATTAGGATGTAATCTTCCAGTGATGAAATTGGATGGCGACAATTATCTGGTGGTTATTAGTGCCGCTGAACTGTAACTTCTCCGATGAGCTCTCGTTTTGGATAACCTATATCTCACGGAAGGTTTCGAGAGTGAATTTTTAGAGATGCTCCAGCTGAGAGGGAATGCAGAAAAAAACACAAATAGCAGTACCACTTAAACTTCATCCTGCTTTACACTTTTGCCCTCTCTAAACAGTTTTTACAAGGTCAGCATAACTTGCCCCCCCCCCCCCCCCAAACAATCTGAGTCCTCATTTTACCGACCTCGGAAGGATGGAAGGCGGAGACAACCTTGAGCCGCATCAGGATTGAACTCCAGGCTGTGGGCAGAGTTTGCCTGCAATACTGCATTTTAACACTGTGAGGGAGGGAGGGAGGGAGGGAGGGAGGGAGGGAGGGAGGGAAGGAAGGAAGGAAGGAAGGAAGGAAGGAAGGAAGGAAGGAAGGAAGGAAGGAAGGAAGGAAGATAGCAATAGTACCAACAAGACAGACACAGACTTCAGAGGATAATTAGAACTGCAGAAAAAACAATGGCTACCAACCTGCCTTCCATTGAGGACCTGTATACTGCACAAGTCAAAAAGAAGGCTGTGAAATATTTACGACCCCTCACATTCTGGACATAAACTGTTTCAACTCCTACCCTCAAAAGGACGCTATAGAGCATGCACACCAGAACAACTAATCACAAGGACAGTTTTTTTCCCGAACTCCATCACTCTGCTAAACAAATACTGTAATTCCCTCAACACTATCAAACTATTTACTAAGTGTGCACTACTATTAATCTTCTCATCATTCCCATCACCCATCTCTTTCCACTTATGACTGTAACTTTGTTGCTTGAATCCTTACAATTTATATTGATACTGATTGTTTCCTGATTGCTTATTTGTACCCTATGACTATCATTAAGTGTTGTACCTTATGATTCTTGATGAATGTATCTTTTCTTTTATGTACACTGAGAGTTTATGCACCAAGACAAATTCCTTGGGTGTCCAATCACACTTGGCCAATAAAAAAAATTCTATTCTATTCTATTCTATTCTATTCTATTCTATTCTATTCTAT
>WNWU01000047.1:7375302-7385920 GCA_012654045.1 Ptyas mucosa | reverse complement strand
TATTCTATTCTATTCTATTCTATTCTATTCTATTCTATTCTATTCTACTATATCCATGTCAGGCTAATTAATAATAGCTGGAAAAAGAAACACAATCATTTCCCACCTTCTAATGGATAGGGGCGTGGTGGCTCAGTGGCTAAGACACTGAGCTTGTTGATCGAAAGTCGGCAGTTCAGCGGTTCAAATCCCTAATGCCACGTAACGGGGTGAGCTGCTGTTACTTGTCCCAGCTTCTGCCAACCTAGCAGTTTGAAAGCATGTAAAAAATGCAAGTAGAAAAAATAGGGACCACCTTTGGTGGGAAGGTAACAGCATTCCGTATGCCTTTGGCATTGAGTCATGCCGGCCACATGACCACAGAGACATCTTCAGACAGGGCTGGCTCTTCGGCTTTGAAACGGAGATGAGCACTGCCCCCTAGAGTCGGGAACGACTAGCACATATGTGTGAGGGGAACCTTTATCTTTAATGGTCTAACACTTGGGACTCAAGTAAAATCAGTATCAGAGCCTACTTAAAAAGTCACCTGTTGTGTTTACACAACACTCCTAACCACATCGTTTAAAGCCCTAGCGGATAGCGACAAAATCTGAATCATTGTTAACCTGATTTGTTTTCTTGGCCGAACGTGCGGCGTAAATCCGATTTGTTGGGCGAGCCTTTGGTTCAATGTATTGTCCAAATTGTTAACTCCATAACCAGATAATATACGTTGTGGGAATGAAGCCATTGTTTCGGCTGTCTTATTGGGGTCAGGGGTAATCCTAATGACATTTCCTCAAGAGGAAAAGCTCACTGGTTTTAATAGGGAATTTATTTTGATGTCCGCCTTCGTGGGATTACAGCTTAAATGAAGATTTGCCTGACTGCGTAGCCTAGTGTTTTCTTCCACTTTTAAATTCTATTTATTCTCTTAATTTGTTTTATCTACTCGGAGCCTTCAGAATGTCAGAACTATTGAAATACAGCTGGTAAATCTCCCATTATGATTTGATTGTGAGCAAGTGGATTTTCCCCCCTCCTCCTCTTTTTTTAAGCTTCAAAGTCCTTGGAAGTTTCCCGCTGTGACTAGTCAAACAAACCATTTCTTTTCTTTGCATCTCTTCTCGGCTAAGAAATATTTATGCTCATTCTTTTTATTGGAATCCATCTGTTGCCTGTTCTATTACAGCTGACTGGCTGACAACGGACAACGCCTTTTATTTTGAATCCGTTCCTGAGAAAAAAAGGAGATACCAGTGACTTTTGTTCCCCATTGTCCTGCCTCAGTCTTTGACTCTCTAATCTTCAGTCAGGGAAGGAGGAGGAGGAGGAGGAGGAGGAGCAGGAGGAGGAGGAGGAGGAGGAAGAAGAAAAAAAGAGAGCCTGAGTGGCGTAGGAGGCTAATGCCTCCTACTTAGGCAGCATTTAACATCCAGCTGCCTGCAATTACTGCGAGTTCAATTCTCACCAGGCTCAAGGTTGACTCAGCCTTCCATCCTTTCTAAGGTGGGTAAAATGGGGACCCGGTTTGTGGGGGCAATAAGCTGACTTTGTATAAAATGTACAAAAGTATGAAGGCTATTGCTTAGCACATTGTAAGCCGCCCTGAGTCTCCGGAGAAGGGTGGCATATAAATAATTTTTTTAAAAAAAAGACGAAGAAGAAGAAGAAGAAGAAGAAGAAGAAGACATCTGCCAGCTAAACCTCCTTTTGAATCACCCCCTTTCATGTATTCCTCAACTTACGACACTGGTGAACCCAACATTTCCACTGCTAAGCAAGGCAGTTAAGTCTGCAAGGAAACAACCAAACTCAGAGAGCATCAAAGACTTCTTAGTTCAACCAAGATGATTACGGGACTGGAGGCTAAAACATACGATGAACGGTTTCAGGAATTGGGCATGGCTAGTCTATATATAGAATAGAATAACGGAGTTGGAAGGGACCTTGGAGGTCTTCTAGTCCAACCCACTGCTTAGGCAGGAAACCTACACCAGACAAATGGTTATCCAACATCTTCTTAAAAACTTCCAGAGTTGGAGAATTCACAACTTCCGGAGGCAAGTTATTCCACTGATTAATTGTTCTAACTGTCAGGAAATTTCTCCTTAGTTCTAAGTTGCTTCTCTCCTTGATTAATTTCCACCCATTGCTTCTTGTCCTGCCCTCAGATGCTTTGGAGAATAGCTTGACTCCCTTTTCTTTGTGGCAGCCCCTGAGATATTGGAACACTGCTTTAATGTTTCCCCTAGTCCTTCTTTTCATGAAACTAGATATACTCAGTTCTTCATGTTTTAGCCTCCAGTCCCCTAATCATCTTTGTTGCTCTTCTCTGCATTCTTTCTCTTCTTAAAAACTTCCAGTGTTGGAGCACCCACAACTTCTGGAGGCCAGTTGTTCCACTGTTTAATTGTTCTAACTGTCAGGAAATTTCTTCTTAGTTCTAAGTTGTTTCTCTCCTTGATTAGTTTCTACCCGTTGCTTCTTGTCCTGCCCTCAAGTGCTTTGGAGAATGAAGAGAAGTCTAATGAAGAGAAGGACCAGGGGAGACATGATAGCAGTCTTCCAATATTTGAGGGGCTGCCACAGAGAGGAGGGGATCAACCTGTTTTCCAAAGTCCCTGAAGGCCAGACAAGGAATAATGGATGGAAACTGATCAAGGAGAGATTCAACCCGGAAATAAGGAGAAATTTTCTGACAGTGAGAACAATCAATCAATGGAAGAGACGTTGTCTTTGGACGTTGTGGAAGCTTCATCACTGGAGGCTTTCAAGAAGCAATTGGACTGCCATCTGTCAAAAATAGGGTCTCCTGTTTGGGTGGGGGGTTGGATTAGATGACCTACATGATGATTCTCCCTTATGGGAAGAATTGCAATAATAAAAATGAACATCCTACTAAAAATATTGTTCCCATTTCAGAACAGCACCTACAATTTCTGAAGGCAAGCTCTTCCGCTGGTTAATTATTCTCACCCTTAGGGAATTTCTCCTTAGTTCTAGGTTGCTTCTCCTATTACACGCACAATTGTTATGTATACATTTGAGGGAGGGACAGGATTCTGTCCGCTCATCGATACTACGGTATAACTCTTTGAAAACAGAACAGAGCAGAACTAATGTTAGCTGGAGATGAGAGGGAGATAGGAAAGAAGCCAGAAAAAGTACGTTCAAGTCTTGAAAGTGACCCAGATCCAGCAGAAAAAACAATAATATTTTTTTTCTCGACACACTGTTCTAGAAAAGTCATTGGAAGTGGCTTAGAATACTGTCAGTCGCTCCATTCTATGCTCACCTCCCTCCTTGTCACATGGACCAGAATAGACCTGCTACTAAGGGATCAGAAGGTGGCCCGGGAATCATGATCTGCACTCTTTCCTACCCGCGACCCAAGGGATGACACGAAAGAATTCTAGAAGCATGTTTTCCCTATCTTGTGATTTGCTTGGTGGAACCTAAATTAGTGCAGATGGTAGGACGGTTGGACTTGGCTTGGGCTGCCAAGAGTTCAAGACTCATTTTGGCAAGTAGCAAGAAGCTTATTTATTTATTTATTTATTTTTAAATTTAAAAAAAAAAAGCATTTATTTGGAAGTTGAAAGCTCAGCCTGTGCCATCCGATGTTTTTTCAATATTCCTACAGAATCAGAGTATTTGCTAAGTCACCTTTGAACATCTGTAGTTAGAACAGAGGGAGAGAGATTGGGGCAACGTCCAAGACCCCTGGCTCTCTACCCTTTTTGTTACAAATGAATTAGGCTGAAGTACAGATCCTCCTTCTGGAAAGGCCCCGCAAGTTCTCCATCACCATGTTCGGAAGTTGATTCTCTTAGACAGATATCCATCAACTGAACTTCCTTAAATATTCTGGGACTGTAGTTGTCAAAATTCTCAGAGGACCTTAAAGGTAAAGGTTCCCCTCGCACATATGTGCTAGTCGTTCCCAACTCTAGGGGGTGATGCTCATCTCTGTTTCAAAGCCAAAGAGCCAGAGCTGTCCGAAGACATCTCCGTGGTCACGTGGCCAGCATGACTAAACGCCAAAGGTGCATGGCATTCTGTTACCTTCCCACCAAAGGTGGTCCCTATTTTTCTACTTGCATTTTTTACGTGCTTTCGAACTGCTAGGTTGGCAGAAGCTGGGACAAGTAATGGGAGCTCACCTCGTTGTGCGGCACTAGGGATTCGAACCGCTGAACTGCCGACCTTTCGATTGACAAGCTCAGCATCTTAGCCACTGAGCCACCGCATTCCATTTTATTTCAACAAGCCGGGCTGGCCTAACTTCTCCAATTGTTTAATTTTAATTTGAATTTTAAATGGGTTTTTTTAATTGTTGAGCCAAATTTTTTAATATATTTTAAATTGCTTTTAAACTTTTGTATTTTATGTTTTTATTTTTGGCTGTTCACCGCCCTGAGTCCTTTGGGAGAAGGGCGGTATATAAATTTAAATATAAATAAATAAATCTCTTAGTGGCTGAGAATTCTGGAAATAGCCATCTCAACATATCCAGAGAGAATCGGGATGAAGAAGGGTTTTCTAAAAGATGAAAGAAGAATTAAAAGTCACAGACAGCAAACTGGGAGTGAAGAAAACACCCGGTCTGTCTTTTGATTTAAGCATTCTCTTAATCTATTGGAGGCATCTTACTTTTCTTAAGGAAATATGTTACTTCTAATCATTTATAAAGCCAACAGCAGTGATGTGTGGGAAAGTTAAGTTGGGTTGGGAGCTAACAAAGTCTTAGCTTTGAAGGAAAAAAAAAGATCAGTTGAACCTAGTAAACGAAAAGTCTGCCAAAGTAAAAATCGAGAGAAAGGGAGGACACATGAAGCTACAGAGCAATCTGTTGGGAAGGAACCTACAATGAGATCCCCCAACCAATCATGTTTTCATAGTCAAGTTTCTTCAGTCAAAGCACAGACAGGGATTTGAACCAGTGGTGGAATTCAAATTTTTTAACTACTGGTTCTGTGGGCATGGCTTGGTGGGCGTGGTGTGGCTTGGTGGGCGTGGCTTGGTGGGCATGGCAGGGAAGGATACTGCAAAATCTCCATTCCCTCCCCACTCCTGGGGGAAGGATATTGCAAAATCTCCATTCCCACCCCACTCTGGGGCCAGCCAGAGGTGGTATTTGCCAGTTCTCCGAACTACTCAAAATTTCCGCTACCGGTTCTCCAGAACCTGTCAGAACCTGCCGGATTTCAGCCTTGATTTGAACTCACCGATTAAACTGAAGGATCAAGAAAACTATTATCAAAGTGTCCATTTAAGTTCAACTTGAAGGGGATTTTACTTAATTTTCAACACATGGATTGATGGATGGATGGATAGAGATAGATAGATAGATTAGATAGATAAATAGATGATAGATAGATAGATAGATAGATAGATAGATAGATAGACAGACAGATAGATAGATGGATGATAGATAGATAGATAGACAGACAGACAGACACTTGGTAAGTAGGCAGATAGAAATGGTAGATGATAGATGATAGATAGATAGATAGATAGATAGAAAGAAAGATAGACAGACAGACAGATACTTGGTAAGTAGGCAAATAGAAATGGTAGATGATAGATGATAGATAGATAGATAGATAGATAGATAGACAGACAGACAGATACTTGGTAAGTAGGCAGATAGAAATGGTAGATGATAGACGATAGATAGACAGAGAGACAGACAGACAGACAGACAGTATAGATACATAGATGAATGATATATTTTGACACAGTGCAAACTCTCGGTAGACATTTCCAAACAAAACCTTCCTCTTATTAACTGATCATCCCACATCTGGTGACGTTATACCCACCCTCCCCTTAGCACTGATTTTACAGTACAGCAGAATTAAGCAGAGTTAAACATCTGGATCTTTCATTTCCTAATTACAGTGTGCCTTCTCTCTCTCCCCCCCCCTCCCCCATTTCTTTCCTGGAAAGATCGAAATTGAAATCTGGGTGAATGTGGTTGAGCCCTTTTCTAAATATCACAGGCAGCCGGGGCCTCTATAAGCAGCTTGTTACTGGATGAGATTTCTCACTCCATTCTTAAAACTCCTCTTTTCCCAAGAGCGTTTAGTAATTTTATGCACACACCAAAAAACAAACAAAAAAAAAAAACCTGTGCCGAAAAACAAGGGCCGAGAAACTCATAAATAAACTTTATTTGAATAAGACTCATTAATTAAATGCAAACTAACGGAATAACTGCTGATGTTCTTCCTTTTTTCCCCTCCCCTTACTGCTGTGAATTTGAAACTGGGAGGATTAAGGAAAGAAACAGCGCCGAGGATGGCATTATATTGTTCCCATAGTATGGCAGAGAGAGAGAGAGAGAGAAAGAAAAGAAAAAAGGAATGAAAAGCAATAGCAAAGTATAATGACAATTCAGCAGTCGGAAAACATATGAGCCGCGGCCTCTGGGGATCCCTCTTCTTCATCCTTCTGCGCAGCAAGTCTGTGAATTGCAATCGGGGGCTCTATTGCAGGAATAAAGGAAGGATTTGAAAAGAGAACTCTCTTAGGAGAGGGATGGGAACAGGAGCAGGGGATCCAGTGAGATGATCAAGAAGGAAAGGGCTCGTTCTGTATAGCTCAGCCTCATTAATTTCACCGGATAGGAAGGGCCCAGTTCTAAAAGGGGCTTTAGGAGCAATCGAAATGTCATGGAAATTGTTAGGAAATGGTTATTTGTCTAACTAGTTGGTCAGGCAATATATAAACCAACAATGTATGTTGGCACTCAGAAAAGTATTATACTGCTTTAAGACTGTATTGCATCATCCTGTATCCTGATTGGTTAAGCTCTGTAGCCAATGTACTTAAGGGAAGTCAGGATTATGGCTTGTGTGAACACGACACCCTTTTACCTGCTTATTTGCTGTAACTCTCTACCTGCATGATCACTGTTTGATCATAGCTACATGTTGCTTTCTACTATTTATTGAATGTTTTGGATATTGAACTTGTTCCTGTTTTGAAACTCAAGAAGAACTGTCTTATTGTGTATGACTACAACTGGTAAGAAGACTTTGTACTTGGAATATCCCTGAATTGATCTTTTAACTCTTGTCTTATCTGTGTATGACTTGGATTGTTTTTGGATTTTGCTTTACTTTTTTCTAAAAGTAAAAGACTACAACAACTCAGTGTGTTTGTATGTTAATTGTGATTGTTCACAACCACTCCCAGTCACTTTTCATGCGTTTACTCAAAGAGTACTCTGCTCAATAACCCACAACATCGGTTATGAGCCAAGAATATCCTCAACAGAAATAGAATCACTGCTGTGCATAATCTCCAAATCCAAAACGGCCTTTGGACCACTCATGCAATAAAGATATTTATTTGTTTTAATTGAGGAAATTTATATGGCCGCCCAACTCAGAGCGACTCCAGATGACTTACAGAAATAAAACCTGACGCTGGTGATGTTACCTAGTTGGGTAATGAAATGTCTGCAAAAAAACAACCAAACTCAGAGAGCATCAAAGACCCCTTATTTCAACCCTGAGCTACAAATATTCTCCTCTATCAGAAATAAAATCCCAATACAAAACCCAATAACCGCCCCACCCCCATCCCCCCAGTGACAACAATCAAACCGACCACTTGATGGGATCTGTATTACCATAACGTCCCCAAGTCCATTGGCAAAACGAAGTCTTCAGGGCCTTTGGGAAGGATATCAAGGTAGGGGCCAATCTTATTTCCGCAGGGATGATGTTCCACAGGGAGGGAGCCACCACAGAAAAGACTCTTCTTCTTAGTCCCGCCAAATGGACCTCTTTAAGAGATAGAGCCGAGGCTGCGCAGTGGTTAGAGTGCAGTACTGCAGCTACTTCAGCGGACTGCGAGTTCAGCAGATCAGCGGATCAAATCTCACCGGCTCAAGGTTGACTCAGCCTTCCATCCTTCCGAGATATGTAAAATTGAGGACCCAGATTGTTGGAGGCAATATGCTATTTAGTATACTGTCTTTGGTGTAAGCCGCCCAGAGTCCTCGGAGAGTGGGCGGCATAGAAATATGAAAAATAAATAGATAGATAGATAGATAGATAGATAGATAGATAGATAGATAGATAGATGGGACCCATAGCGTCTCCTTATTCTGGGTCAGAGTTATGAAAACATAGGTAGTTCTCAACGTACGACCACAACTGAGCCCCAAAGCGGACAGTACAATAGCAATAGCACTTAGACTTAGATACCACTTTAAAGCCCTCTGTAAGCAGTTTGCAGAGTCAGCATCTTGCCCCCAACTATCTAGGTCCTCATTTTACCCAGCTTGGAAGGATGGAAGGCTGAGTCAACCTTAAGCTGGTCAGGATTGAATTCCTGGCTGTGGGTAGTTAGCCTACAATACTGCATTCTAACCATTGTAAGGGGAGGGAGGGAGGGAGGGAGGGAGGGAGGGAGGGAGGGGGGGGGGGGGGAGGGAGGAAGGAAGGAAGGAAGGAAGGAAGGAAGGAAGGAAGGAAGGAAGGAAAATAGCAACCGCACCTAGACTTACATACCACTTCATAGTGCTTTGCAGCCCTCTCTATCTGATTTACAGAGTTAGCATTTTGCCCCCAACAACTTGGGTCCTCATTTTACCCACCTTGGAAGGATGGAAGGCTGAGTGAGATTTGAACTGCCAAATTGCAGGCAGCTGGAAGGCAGCAGCAGTAGCCTACAGTACCGCACTCTGACCACTGTGCCTCAATCACTCACATCACTAACATTATTTAAAGTTAGGACAGGGCAAGATTTGAGATTTATTCAAATGGTTGCTGCAAAAGGGTAGAAAAAAACTGGTCTCCTGTAGAAGTACATATTTTTTTTGTTTTTGTTTTGCCACTTCATTTGCTCCTCCAGCCTTTCTGTTCTGACACTGAGGTAAGTTAAAAATGAGGGGGAAAATCCATCCCTGATTTAAAAAAAAAAACTATTTAGGATTTTTCTGTCAGCAATCTTTAAGATTGCTCTGTGGTTTGTGTTACCTTCACCAAATTACTTTGTGTTCCTCCTTGTTCCCATTGCTGAAAAAGGAAACGAAAAAAGAAAAATATCCCAGTAATAATCAGGGGAAGTGGCCTGAGATCATGGTTTATTAATTGTTTGCCTAGAACTGTCATTGCCAGCAGGGAACCTGAGGCTGATTCTTCTCCTTATGCTTATCTTCAGAGATTCCATCTGAAAAATGTGGAGAAAAGTTGAAAGAGAATGAAAATTGGAAGAATGGGGCATGAAGTACTTATGGATTCCTTGAGATAAGACTGATCATGAAACGGATCATGAAATTGGCCCATATGTCCTTGGCTGACCATATGTGATAGCTGCAAGTCTTCCTAAGGGCTGATTCATGAAATCCAGCATCACAATGAAAAGTTCTAGATTCTAACAAAATATTTCTGTGATGGTCCACAGAAAGATGTTGAGACTCTAGAAAGAGTGCAGAGAAGAGCAATAAAGATGATTGAACCTAGAAATAAGGAGAAATTTTCTGACAGTGAGAACGATCAACCAATGGAACAGAAGTTGCCTTCAGAGGTTGTGGGAGCTTCATCACTGGAAGCTTTCAAGAAGACACTGGACAGCCATCTTTCAGAAATGGTGTAGGGTCTCCTGCTTGAGCAGGGTGTTGGACAAGTTGGACTACAAGGTCCCTTCCAACTCTGTTAATCTGAATCTATCTAAGATGATCAAAGGCCTGGAGACTAAAACATGAAGAATGGTTGCAGGAATTGGGCATGTCTAGTCTAGTGAAGAGAAGGACCAGGAGAGGCATGATAGCAGTGTTCCAATATTTGAGGGTCAAGCTATTTTCCAAAGCACCCAAAGGCCAGACAAGGAATAATGGCTGGAAACTGATCAAGGAGAGATTCAACTTAGAAAGAAGGAGAAACTTTATAACAGTGAGAACAATCAACCGATGGAACAGAAGTTGCCTTCAGAAGTTGTGGGAGCTTCATCACTGGAAGCTTTCAAGAAGAGACTGGACAGCCATCTATCAGAAATGGTGTAGGGTCTTCTGCTTGAGTAGGGTGTTGGTCAAGTTGGACTACAAGGTCCCTTCCAACTCTATCTATTCTATTCTATTCTATTCTATTCTATTCTATTCTATTCTATTCTATTCTATTCTATTCTATTCTATTCTATTCTATTCTATTCTATTCTATTCTGACATCATTTGCAGGGCCGTTTGTTGTAAGCGTCACTAAACAAATGGTTGTAAGTTGAGGAATACCTGTACAGGTTGGGTGAGGCCGGTGGAAATTTTGTTGCAACTGTTTCATCTCAGAGAGTTGTCAAGAATGCAAGGTGAGAGACGGACAAACAATGCTACCATGGACCACGGTGGTGCAGTGGTTAGAGTGCAGTGCTGCTGGCTACTTTTGCTGACTGCCGGCTGCCTGCTATTTGGCAGTTCGAATCTCACCAGGCTCAAGGTTGACTCAGCCTTCCATTCTTCCGAGGTGGGTAAAATGAGGACCCAGTTTGTTGGGGGCAATATGCTGACTCTGTAAACTGCTTAGAGAGGGCTGTGAAGCACTGTGAAGTGGTATATAAGTCTAAGGGCTATTGCTATTTTCCTTCCTTCCTTCCTTCCTTCCTTCCTTCCTTCCTTCCTTCCTTC